>JABFOX010002850.1:0-10963 GCA_022817665.1 Axea sp. ZL-2020 | reverse complement strand
AACGAAGTTTAAAGATGTCAGTCATTCGTTAAACATTGACTGCTTCTTTTACAATATTTGTTTATGCTAAGTTTTGAAATCTTATATTATGGTTTAATGGGTTAATAAAAATTAAAAATATATTTAGATCTACAGACATATTAATTATTTAAAATTCTATATGAAACTTTATACGTGGTGTGTAGCAATGTTGAGTCAAATAATTTGTTCATAAGTAAATATAAAATAGAGATAATTATGCTACAAAATAAACTATTTTTATCTTATTTTAAAATACTACGTTTATAAATGACTGCAAAATATTTAACAGAATATGAATTAATACAATCTATCTGATCTTTCACAAAATTTATACATAAAATAATAATATTTTGCTTGTGGAATTTTGCCTTTCCTATATAGCAAAAGATACGTGCATTCAGTTATGTAAAGCTATTGTTAGTCTTCCTCAATAAGGAACAAAATCATGCATACAAGTTAATGCGATTCAATTAGGACGTTATTAACTAATACAAGTTATTTTATATATCCTGTATATTTATATGTCCTGTATAACCAGCATATACAGGACATCGTCAAATAATACGAACAAATCAAATAATGAAATTTACCTTCTGTCTTACTATTTCATTCTGCTGTTGATCCTAAGAAAACTCGATTATTGTTCGGAAACTTTCGACAGAAAATCTTTGGAACATTCAATAGCCATTTGATAATAATATGATTTTAATAGGTAATAAATTCTTGTAGTTAAGAATAGCAGCTAGTGTACATGCTTAGCAGCAGAAATTAAAATTACTTTTATTTCTACGTTTTTTATTAATTATAGTAATTAAAAGTACTAAATTATATAATGATCAGATGTTTTAATCAAATGTTTTTAGTATTTAATAAATATTTGTGTTTTTTACTAAATGTATATAAAAAAATATAATTCATATATAAATAATATATTTTAAATCAAAATTTAAATAGTCTCAAATTCATGGCAGAATTTCCTGAAATCAAATTCAAAATGATATCAATTTGTTCAACTCAAAACCCTGAGTTCGGTGAATTTATTTCATAATTTTCACGAACAATCATAAGTTCTCTTTAGCGCGAGGAACCACTGAAGGTAGAGCAATTAAACATTCCGACATGAACCGTTCCAATATCGAAAGCTAACGATCGGAAAAAAGTGTTCGATCGGTAAGCAAACGTGAGTTTGATTCCAAGTAGGGTTGCTGTTCAGAACGAGGGAAAATAAATCTTTACGGATGTTTCTGTGCATTTGATTCCCGGCATGTTCTCACTCTTTTGCAGTGAAATGTAGGAACGACGCTACTGCGGTCTGAGCACGGAATCGATCGTAAAAGGCGTCGTCGAGACTCACACGTAGAAAAGTATAATGTTAACCGAGCTACGTAATACGTTATAAGATTATTGAAGAAGCTCAACTATTGAAACCTAACGTCGGCATTCTCTGCTTCACAACTTTTGTAACAGAGGTGTCGGTTGGATGCAGATACCGGTCATTAAAAGAAGAATAGCAAAAGTTTCATTTTCGGTTTTGATCGAACCATTTGATCATGTTTCCATGGTGAAGAAACGAATTTTGTGTACGGAAATCACAAGCCTTGGGAACGCGTCGGCGCATTTTCACGATACAAATTGCTCGCCACAAAGTGTGCGTTCACACGATCGAATTTAAAGTGCAAGTGCACGTCGACTTTGCAAAAGGGATTAATAATGAAGGAGAAACATTGCGGATGGACTTTGTCCACGCTTTCTTCCATGGTGCAACGGAAGAGAGATCTTGGTAATGCTGGGTCTTATTCCGGTGAGTTGAGTATAAACGATGGAACCATGTTGGTGGGGATAAGTTTATTTCTTCCGGATTAAGATGAGTGGAGAAAGTTGTCTTAAAAGATGAAGAGATTAGAAATTCGAGGAAGATTCGATAAAAAAAGTATTGATTACAAAACGTTACTTATTTGTTATGAAAAATATTGACAACTAATATTAAAATATTAGTCAGAAATAAAAAAGTCTTATAAATTACAGGATTGTGTTTTTAGCCTCTTTCTGTTATGGATGAATTTAAAAGATCAAATGTTAATAAAGTATAATGCAGATAAAATATAAATATAGATCGAATGTACATAAAATAATTTTCAAAACTGTGCATTGATTAATTCGATTATACAGAATTCATTTCAATGTTTACTGATAATATGGGTTACATATGATCACTTCACTTTTTCTTTATTTGTAATATAACTAAGTGAATAAATAAGAAAATAAAAAAAATTGTTTATCGCTACACTTGGAAAAAATACTGTTTAAACCTGAACTAGTATTTTTGTTAATAAGCAGTACTGTGTAGGTTGAAGGTCACTCTGTCATTAGTTTAAACATTTTTCTATTCAGTTTTTCTCAGTGTTGCACATCAGATGTAAGACATTTAATCCCTATGGAAAATATGTAAATGTGAATAGTTTATTCACAATTATTCAAAGTGAATAATTTTAAATCAAAGTGTAAAATGTGATCATAAGTTAAATGCGCAAAGTATATTGATTTAGCCTTCAAAACACTATATTTTAAATGAGTCACTTGAGTCGCGAGAATGATTAATTTCAAAAATGCGGAACTTAAATTGCTTTCTTTTATTTATTATTTGATAATTATATCAGCAAAATCTAAGCTTACTTTAGGTACAATAATTTAAGAAATACACCGTTAAAAAATTTTAAGAAAATTAATTATTTTTAATGTTTATATATTATAGTAAACATTGTTAATATTTATACTTGGCTTTCCTTCACAGTTTTAATATGAATGTTAGGTATTTGTTGAAAAAATATCAACATTTTTTCCAACATTGAAAGCAGAACAATATTTTTCAACATATTTCTATTTCATGCTGATATTGAAATTATTTATAACATTTATTCACTTTGACATAATTATTCAGTATATTTTATTTCATGGATAATTATATTACTTAATTTACAGAGTTATAATATATATTTTGTAAGGTAAATTCATAAATTTTTTATAATAAAAAGAATGAAAAGAAAAAGATATAATTTTGGAAAGCATTTTTTTATCGTTACTGGACGTTAAATGAAGAAATTTGCCTTTTATTAAAAAATATTTTTTTGTATTAAACTAATGTTTGTTATTATGAGAACAGTGAACGATGTGTTCATTTAAGTATTGTATTTATTTGTGATATACAAAAACAACAATACCACCAACAATAATAATAATGTAAAATAAATTTATGAATCAATTAAATACCATATTAAATTGTATTATTTTATTTTAAAGTAAAACGTGGAAAAATTAAGACTTACCAAAATTAAAACAATAAAGACATTAAAAATATGTCTATAATTCATTGTTGTTATTAAATATATACGTTTTCATATGTCAAGTTTGTTATTATGTCTTCGTTAAGTCTATTTGGAATCATGTTGTTAGATTTTGATCAGATTAACAAATTTGGAGTATTCAGTTGTTAGCCATATTTTTAATAAAATTGATTTGGTCAAAGTACAGGAAGATAAATTTTGTATATATGTATAACTGAAAGTAATGATTGTGTTAATGAGATAATGATATACATTATAATAATAAGAACACCATTATCATGCAAAGCACGGCGCATATTGAATCAATCGGTTAATATAAAATAAGCATACAGACAGAGTCCTTTGCATCGAATGATGTTATTTATACAAAAGAATGTTTCTTCCTCAACTGCTTAAAACTGAATAAAAACTGATTTTTGTCATTGTTTAATTTCCATGCTTTAGTATTTTTACTTCACATAAATTTTAATTACTGTAAATCAAATTGTTTACGTTAGAAATTAATATTTAATCAAGGTACACTTATTAGTAGTTATAATTTATTTTAACGAGCAGATGATATTATACATTATAAGTTCAAGAGACTGGAATTTATATATTAGTTTTAAGACTACCATTCAAAAAGTAATTAAAGTTATAGCAATTAGGATAGAACAGATGAAATGCAAGTACGAATGTAATATTAATTAAAGTGCGACGGCATAAAACTAACTAAAAGTATTTTAATAATACCGAACCATATTAATATTTATAGGTAAACAATTAATCACAAAATTTCTTATAAATATACTACACGAGCACATCGTGGAATATATCATTTTAGTTTGAAAAATACGTAAAAATGTATTTAAACAATTTTAATACGAATAGGTGTAATTAGTTTTATATTTCGTGTATATCGTTATTTAAATATTAACATTTAATTGTAATATTTTTTCCTATACTATCTGTACTCTTTTCACGAATGTTTGTTCAAATATTGCATTATTTGTGCTCTTTATAAACGTTTTTGCTATGATAATGAAAGTCTTACTTTGTAGTAGGAGTTACGGTTCAGATGTAACATTCATTGCCACCTCAAGTTAATTTCAACACTTTCTTGGTTTCGCTTGTTTCGCTCGACCGCGTCGGTCATAAGTCACTCATCTCCTTCGTTTCGCTTTTTACGTTATATTCTATCTGGCGTCGCGATGTCAGTTCACTTCTTGATTCGTTGTTTCCGGATAGTAACTGGATAGTTGAAAAGTTTTTATATTCGATCTGTACTTCTTTCATTGAAATTCTTCAATTCTACATATTATATTCGGTTTTTTCTTTATTATGCTCGGTAAAACCATTTCCATATTTTTTAATAAAGAGTAAAATATATTTAGTTTTTTTTAAATTATTTTAATGTAACATTATTTAAATATTATACAATTATTTACTTTTATTGCCATTTTTGTGTTCCAATATCTATTATTTTAGCAATTTGTAATAATTTTTACAGTATTGTATTTTGTTGTTCTGGATCTCGTCCAAACTGTTTCAAATGTTCATGGTGTCATTTATTGCACAATATAAATGAAAACTGGCGCTTTTTTAAATATTGTAAAATTTGTTGGCATGGTTGAAATAATGGTGTTAGTTTTATTTATTATTTTTTGATATTGCTATCGCACAGAATCTTTCGCCTCAATTTACATATTTAAATAAAAATGATAATGTATAAGAACAAGTCAATAAAAATTACATTAAATACAATTTCTTTCGAATTAATATCTCAGTGTAATAGATAATGATGAATTATATGACACAGAAATCAAAATCCTAAAATATTTTTCAGTATAATATTTAACATATAAAAATGATAATTATTTAATAATTTATTTTAAAATAATAACATTTATTGTGTCAAATTTTTGTACACGATAAAATAATTGTAATTATATCTTGACAGAAAAGCAGAAAAAGTAAGGAAAAAATTATATAAGGATTTAAAACCATAAAAAATACAATTCTTATGAACCTTATGGTATAACGTTATTTTAGTTTTATTTCTCAATATTTGTTCAAAATTCTTTTATGCAATCATTTTTAATTTTATATAAATTAAATTTTATTAAATTAAACTCTTTGGAGTTGAACAAAACTGTGTATCAAGATTCTAAATATCCATACTTCTAAAATATAGTTATACTCAATGTAAAGTATTTTCAATGTAATAGAACGTGACTGATAATTTATTTTTAAGATTTTAATTTAGATCTTTTTTTATAGAAGTATTATTTTGTATTCGAGAAACGTTGACAATAGAAAGATTTAATTCACTGATAGCGAACACACAACTTTTTGAGTTAAATGCTAATACTGAAAATGCATAATAATGCAATACGAGCCTTGATGACATTCACGTATATTTTACTTGTATTTTATAATTTTGCACATGAATTTCTCACATATTATTCATAAGCAGTTCTACTTTTGTGATATAAATTTCTGCTTATATATAAAAAATATTTAATTGTTTTTATGATCTCATATTATATAATTTTAACCATAAAATAACAGTTGTCGTCTAAAAGAGTAAAGTATTATAACAAACCTTGACTAGATTGCCGATATGCTGTAAACTGATTTAAACGACTTACAATACTTGCAACGGAAATAATTTATTTTCTGCAATACTTTTTACTTTATGAAAGAAAACTGTCTTGGAAAAGATTAAAAGTGTACTAAATATGTTTTTAATTAACAGAATTAATTTATGCTTGCAAAAAAACGAGGTACACAATTGAAATTTCAAAGTTGCACCCTATCTCATCCCTGCGGTTTGTGAAAGGGGAATAATTTTCGCACAAGACATTATTATAAAATTATTACAGGCTTATATGAGATATTTTTTTTGTACAATGCTCATTTCTCGAGATATTTTCGGTTGTCAATTTAAAACAAGTACCCTGCATACTGTGATAAACAGTAAAATGAATAATAATAGTAGTAAACTTTATTGCAAACTACTATATATTCTAATATTATTGTCATACATTTTACTGTTTATTACAGTATACATATTTAAAAATTACAATTTAAATAGTTTCTGTACAATTTTTTCTCAATGTATAAACCATCAATAGGTTAAATATATTACCATGTATATTTCGTGTATTCGAATCCATACTCATTTCGTGTACATAAATTCTAACATGATTTATCTTAGTGTCACTAGTTGTATAATAACAGTATAAAATATTTATAAAAAAATGGAATGTATTAAAAACTTTATTTTCAGATGATTCTTCAAAGTATTAAAAATTTTATTTTCATATACACGGGGCAAATTTTATTGCAATTTTTAAAATTAATATGAAATCTATCAAGTAATTGTAATATTTTTTATTTATTAATTAATTGTTATTTATTTTTATAATTTGATAAAACTACTTATTCTGATAATAGGGTTCACACCACATTTAAGTAAATTTGGTTAATTCTGATTTTTTATGTTCCGAATTTTCGTTATGCATTTTATTAAGTTATAATTATCACGTGAAATATAACTGCCGTTAATGACCCCAACTGTCGCGTAAACTGCTAATGTTGCAATTTGTTTGTAAGTACAGAAACCAATAAAGATTCTCGAATAGCAACCGTTGTTTCGGACTGACACCACGTGCAAATCTTCTATCCATCACACACAAGTTAAATGCCTATATAAACGAGAGCCTAAAAATGGCGCTCTTAGAAGAGTCTTATTTCAAAGACCACAAAAACACTTCATTCTTAAACTAACTTAGTTACCACACTTACTAACTTAGTAAACACAATACGAGGCGAAAAGCTCGTGGTCCCACGCCACACATCACACAACCTCGCATTATGTTTAAACCTTGAATTCAATTAATTGTAAAGATGACACGTGATAAAAGTAAATAGAATTATTTGAGTTAAAAATTGTTAAATCCTTTTAGTGGCTTAGAGCTGCGATAAATCTAGCATAAATACTTGATAGATTGATACAAATGCATGATTGCAATTCCATACTTATTTAGACATCATTCGCAAAAAATGTGTAAACATTTTGTATAAATGTATTATATTTATTTGACGTTTTAAAATTTTATATAAGATTTTGATATACTTTACATAAATCTAATGTTTAATCTCTTTACACAGTCATACATTTTTGTAAATATTAGTGATCAGAGAAATTGTTGTAATAGTTATTCATGTCTACTTTTTAAAAAATATCTTTTTAAAGTTCAATAAAATTACGTCTTTATAAAAGATTTATAAATCATTTCTTCGAATTATTTTTTTTCTACAACAATAAATTATTCTTACAAATTATAATAATTATCAGTTTTATAAATATATTTATGCTTTGCAATTATTTTATTAATAAAGATATATAAAAGCTAATAGATGAACTATATAAAGCGATTTTTATAATTGTTTTGCAAATATTTCATTTTGACGACAGTAAAAAATCTGTCATTGTATTACTGATGTTTTTCAGTTAAAAATGAAATTGATCTTATTATCAAATATGCTTCAAATTTGCATAATTATTTCTGTTTGACGAATGTAAAAAACTAACATTGCATTAATTATATTTTTAGGTTAAATATGAAATTAATTATATAATCAAATATGTTTCAAATTTGTATAATTATAAATTATTTTAAATTAAATAATGAGGAATTAATTATTCAATTAAATATTGATCGTTGAAATAAAATTAAAAAAAAAATGATACAATACAATCCAAAGCACAAGTGTATTGGATTTATCATTGATATTAATTTTATTATAAAATACATGTGTAAAACATGAAATACAAATCTAAAAAGGTAAATTTAGCCATATTTGTTTTTGCATGAAAATACATTTTCAAATTTGTAAAAGAATGCTCATGAATAACACTGTGTCAGTTTAAACATTTTGTTACAAAACATTATAATGTTAATTCAATTATTTTGAACAGTTTAAATCCTTCCATAAACTCCGATTACGAATTAATCAAAACAAGTAGAAAATACGCGTTTGTTCCCCACTAAGCTCAATGCACGTCCGCAAAAGACGCCAATAGAAAGGGACACGACTTGAGTTAACACTGCGGTTACCCCGTCAGTTCGGTTTCAATTCACCTGCTTGTAGGTCTCGGGACTTAGGTGGTAGACGAGTCAAGAAAGAACGAATACGCTTTCATTCGTCGTCCGGCATCGCTTGCCTTCGTGTATAAAAATAAACGGACCCAGTTGCTTTCACGTGTGCCATTTTATTCTGTGAGTTTCACGCGGTTGGCTACAATTTTCGACGCGATGAATGACGCCGTCTTCGGCCGCAATCGCGGATCCGATCGGCATTGAATCGGTTACAGTTGTGACAGTTCGCGAGCCGAAAAATGGTCTTTTTCGGCCGCAAAGACAAGACCGATGTGCGTCGTTTACTGGCCAGCACGGATGCTATTAACAACGCAAAAACAAATCACTTTGAAAATGGTAAAAGACGTAAATAAAATCTTTTTTACTTAATTAAAAATGGTCTAATCTAAAAATGGTCAAATAATTTGATTAAAAATTAAAGGGAAGTGTAAAAAGAAGCATATGATATAGTTTGTTATAATTCCTGGCACACGTTTCCTTGTATAAAAATTTTGTATTTTTAATTGTATTATAAATGATGCTGCTTTTTTCAATAAAAAAGTTCAATTATTATAATAAAATAAATAATAATAAAGTTTTTTTTTCACGATAAGTTTTAAATAATGTTGTTCTCTTTATAAGTGTTAAATTACCTTTATAATTATTGTTACGTATTCCTGAATTAATATTTATTTTATACATAAAATTTAGAATTAAATTTATAATGAAATTAATCTAACGCATAATTAATAAAATATGTTTTTTTATTCTAGATATAAATCTACGCATAATAAATTTGATACAAATGAAGTTTTATTATTTTGCTTTCAATATATAAATACAACGTTTTATTTGTATTTCAATAAAATAATAACTAAAATGAACTTTTTTCTAATAAAATTTTACACAAAATTCTTTTACGTTTAAACGTTTTGCAAATAATTAATACTAAAAAAGACCAAAAATAAAAGATGTAACTTTAATTAGTAGTAACTTATTCAAAGTTTAACAAAATGTGTAATATTTTTCTATGTTATCTCGAAATAATGATAATTAATAATTTAAATAATAATTTATTGCTTTTACAAGTCAAAACTAACATAAAAGAGAACGAAAGAGAATACTGTGTACCAATTTTTTCCTTTAGTACATAACCGAAATAAATTTTTCAATACAGAAGATAGTTCGCTAGTCGTGATAAAATTATAATGCAATAATAATTGTGTTGCAGTGTTAAACATTTTTAGTTTATCACGCAATTTTTTCTTCTATAAATTTATAGAACAATTAGCTGTACAACAATTAACTTTATCGATCAAGTATGAGTCATAAAAAATTAATATGGATTCATTATTAATGGGTAACTGCACTCTAAAGTATCGTAAGACTCCATAGGAATGTTGAATTACAATTAAATTAAATTAAATTAAATTATAAGTAATACAAACAGTGAAATAAATTATAAATTCGCAATTGAAAGTGTTTGACTGATAGAAATGAAAATCAAGGTCAAGTATGACTCAATTCTTTCGACATGTTGTATGCACCTAAATGAAAAATTTGGAAAGTTTATTTCCTTGGGGCTCACTTAATTCCACAGAACGCACCTTTTAGCTCAAATTAACGACTGGCTGTTAATTTCATTCACGTCAAGCCAACGATTTATTTCGCCAGAATTACGTCAAATCAGGTCAATGTACTACGGACGTGCGAATTTATATTTTAATTCAAATTGCATTACTTTCAAGACGTGATGATTAATTAATAAATTAATTATATAATTACACGCAGTCTTCTTAAGCGGGCTTGAGAATTTCAGGATATTGTCAAAAGACTGAATACGGTTAAAAGATTAATTAAGTACTTAATATGTATTCAGGTGAAGATGATTTCGCGTTATAAATATTACCGACGAACAATGTGTACAGGAAAAATAGTTTCATGTACTTGCGAGAGTCTCATGTAATATTTATAAAGAAGCTCAGTCACTTGCAGCGCTCTCTTCTGCTTTTGATCAATAAATATCGATTGTCTGCAAATAGTATATATACATTATATTCCTCAGAATAATATGTCACATGCGATGCATTAAAGGCATATGTTTTTCTGAATAACGGATGCTGTTACGTATCACTTGAACACGTAATCTAATAATAAGATTATAATTAATAACTAATTAGTATTGTAAAATTATGAAATGAGTGGAAAGCGAAAGACATTATCTGGGAAGACGGCTTTCGAGACTACTTAAATTAAATATCTTGAAATTCTTACAACCGTTTGACAATTAATTTCACACATTTTTTTAATTAAGTGAACGATGTTGTTAAATGGTTAATAAAATAACGTTTGAAATGAGTAAAAAAGTGCAATTGTAATAACTGTAATAAGTATAATTTTAAGAGAATAGCTGCAGAATAGTTTTTCGCGCTGGTAAAATTTACCTTAAGCTTAAACCTACTTTAGTATAAGTGT
>JABFOX010002849.1:0-10966 GCA_022817665.1 Axea sp. ZL-2020 | reverse complement strand
TTGTAAAATAATGTTTTATTAATTAATGTAATTAAATGATTATTAGTTGATATAATTTATAATTAATTATAATATAAATTTTTTTATTCTAAATAGTGTAATGATATACATCAATAAATATAATTTTAAACTACCCGCCTATTGTGTATAGTTGCGTGGCCATAGCTAAAGGGGTGCTGAAGTCGGTAGAAAAGTTAACAGGTAAGTGACATGTAAATATATTCGCCCAGTCTCTGTCGAATACATTGATATTATGTGAGTGTGTATTCCTTGTACCAAATTATAACCTAACAAATGATTATACTGATTGCTATGTCGTTTTAAACACGTGATTTATTATCTAAAAATCATTAATTCAATTTCCAATATAAATTCAAAAGAAAGAGCAAAAATGGTTCAACCGAAACAGGAAAAGCATCGCCCTGGTGCTTTTAAACAAAAAAACAAAGCGCACAAAACAGGTCGGCACCGCAGCAAAGGCGAAATTAATAAAATTAAAAAAGGTAGGAGTGTTTGCTTTTTTATATTTTAATTCATTTTGACATAAATAATATCAGAACATTTCGTAAGATTTATTTATTTGTTCGAAAGGAAAGAATTCAATTTTCTATACTGTCCCAAAAATTACGCATGGTCTGAATTTTAGTCTATTTATTCACTGAAGTATTGCTGTCGAAAAAAAGACAGTGTAAGATTCAGCATTGAAACAGGTCATTAAAAACCACTCCTCGAGCAACACTTCATTGGTGCGGAATTCGAATCATGCATGAATTTTGGGACAACCTATTGCAGAAATAAATAAATAAATATTTTCAAATAAATTTTCATCATCATATAAAAAATGGGTCTATAAATGTATTTACACGTGACACGTGTCAAACTTGCAGGAAAAGTTTCTGTGAAAACTTTAACTAAGCGAGAGAGAAAAGGAAACAGGCGTCATCAAGCCACACAATTGCGGAAATTAAAACGAGACGAAATTTTGATGAAGAAACGAAATTTAGGCAGTTCAGCTCCTATAATAATTGCAGTGATTCCTTTACAAACGTTTTTTGGTATTGATATTGTCAGTGACTTATTTCAAAATATAGAGTGTGATTTAAACATCATTGAAAATTTCACAAGAAGCACTCATTTGAGGTGATATATTTTTCTCTATTGAAATTTTATTGTCGAACAATTCTTGTTTTATTTGAGTTTATTTGTTTATTGATAAAAGGTCAACAAGGAACTTGAATAATTTTGTATGAAATAAAGTTATTCTTAAGAATAAAATAAAACTGTTTTCTAAAGGTCGTATTTATTTTATAATTATTTATTTTTCTGGCATTTCAGATTATATACCAATTCATTTTCAAAGATGTATATACATATTAATATCAATTTTGTAAATTTATTTATTATTTATACTTAATCGATGAAAGACAAGATATTGAAGATTTAAATATTATTTATCATAATTTAATAACTAAATAAAAGTAAAAATAATACACAAATTAAGTGCCAATCATCTCTTTCAATAATAAAAGGATATATATGTATATATAAGCTATTCATGAAAATTTAATCTCAGTATTGGCATTAAAATGTTGTTATTAAGAATAATTTTATTTTATACAAAATTATTCTAGTTCCTTGTTGGCCTTGTAACAATAAATAAAATAATATAGAAACTCATATAAATAAGTTTTGTGTGATATAATTTATCGGCTGTGTGATTTATTTAAATAATATTGATTTTAAACATAAAATTTAATTTAAATTTAAATTAATATGTTTAAATACATTGGAAACAGAAGTGTTAATTACAAAATGTAACTTATTTATCTTTTAAATGAGAAATGTTTTAATTATATAATTTAAATTAATTAATTAAACTTGAGGTACATACATTATGCAAAATAAATTAGAAAAATTATTATTATTATTATTATTTATTTATTTATTTGCCATTACATATTTCATCACCAATATTTAGTTTGCATTTGAAATGTACTTTTAATTAACTTAATAAAATTAAAATTGTCTGCATAATACTACAAATATTATAAATTGCAATAATATATATATATTTGCTTCACAAATGATAATTTTTACATTTATTTCTTATTGATTATTATAATGCAAATTTTTTTCTTAAATAACCAAATTTGTCACTTTTTCAGTTTACCTAAATTAAAACAAAAATTCACTTTAATTGTGCCACCCGAGGGCAATTTGTTTGCTGCTTTGGATGCTGCTAAAGTAGCAGATACTGTTATGTTAATGACTGACACGATATATGAAACACCGGAATGTGAAAGATCTGAAATTATTGATTCCTGGGGTGAAACAATAATGGAGGCACTGTATGCACAAAAATTGCCATCAACCATAGTTACTGTTATGAATATAGAAGCATTACCAATTAAAGTAATTCATAATTGCAATAAAATTATTCTTTGTAACTAAATATAAAAATTACTTTTTATTGCATTATATACATTCAATTTGTTATTTTTAGAAACGTCACCTTTTTAAGCAAAGTGTTCAAAAAGCAATTTTTAAGTGGCTTCCAAATGAAAAAATTTCAACTTTGGATAACACTGAAGATGCTTTCAATCTTTTACGAAGGGCTGGAATTCAAAAACAAAGAGATGTTTCTTACAGGGACAAACGACCTTATTTGCTCGCAGATCATATAAATAGTTGCGAAATCAATGAAGTATGTTTTTTTTATTTATAATTAAAAATGAATTATTGATACTTTTGCTTCGAATTTAATTTTTATATTATATTCATTAATTTATATTTACTGTATTTCTTCGTTTTATTACAAAAATATGTTTTAAAACATTTTTGTAGACTGAAAAACTTAGTTAATTAATTTTTAAAATATTTCAGATGGGGGAAACAAAATATTCAGTTGAAATAACAGGATTTTTAAGAGGCAAGTCATTATCTCCGAATGGTTTGGTTCACATTCCAGGGGTAGGAGATTTTCAGATATCCAAAATATCTGTATTAAAAGATCCATTTGCGAATGAACATAATAACAAAGAAGTTTCTTATGAAATGATAGCAGATCCAAGTAAACAGGTGAATTTCATAGTTAGAGGAATAGGATGTCCCAAAATTCGCACAAGACTTGAAATTGACATAATTTTTTCGCCAACGAAAAAATGTTTGTTAAAAAAATTAAAAAAAAAAACAAACACACAACAACGTGAAAGTTAACATTAAAAAGGTTTATTAAAAACCTTGTTTCATAACTCTGAACTGTTTATCAACCTTTCAATAAACAAAAAGTGTAAAACTCAAATCTTGCGTAAATTGTAGGACAACCTGTATATCAATATTGTATGTGAATTACAAAAACAAGTATTAATATTATGTCTATGTAGGAATCGCTAAATATGGAAAACGTCCCTGAAGATATGGACGATGAACAAACTTGGCCTACCGAGGAAGAATTAGCAGAGGCCAAAGCTTTCTCCAAAAAGAAAATTGTAAAAAAAGTTCCCAAAGGTTTTTCAGAATACCAAGCAGCATGGATTCCTGATATCGATGGAGGTAACATTTGCAACAAAATAATTAATATAAGAAGAATTATCATTCGAAAATGTGAATTTTTATAATAATTGATATTTCATAACACTAAATTGTTAAAATAACAAACAAGAGCTTTGCAAAGTTGATTTAACAAATAAAATAATTTTTATAATTATAAATGAAATTGACTAAAATATCAATTTTTTTTTCTTTTTTTTTTCCAGAAATTTATGAAGGCGATTCGGATGAAGAGTCTGAAGCAGAAGCTATGTCTGTTGAAGATGAAAAATCAGAACAAAGTGATGAAGAAGAAGAGGATGATAATGATGAAGAAGAAACAGAAATGATGACAATTGAAAATACTTCGACTAATCAAAAATATGATGAAGAAATAGACATGCAGGAAGAAAGACAAGCAAGAGTTAGATTTCAAGGTAAAAAAGTCCGTTATTAATGTCAGGATAAAATAAAATTACAAAATTGTGATTGACAAAATTGCTTTTGTTAAAATTCAATATTCAATATTTATTACATTCCACAGAAGCAAAGATGGATGCTGAATTTCCAGACGAAGTCGATACACCGCAAGAAATGGATGCTAGAAAACGTTTTCAAAAATTCCGCGGATTAGAATCATTCCGCACCAGCCCTTGGGATCCCAAAGAGAATTTACCCATAGAATATTCGAAGATTTATCAATTTGAAAATTTCGATCGTACTCGCAAACGAGTTATGAATGAGCAAGAAAATGTAGACGGAGTAATGGTAAAAGAAAATCGAGTACAGCATTAATCCACTAGCTCATTATGCCGGCATATTTATAATTATTGCATTTCTTACAGCCTGGGAGTTATATCACGATACATACTCAGCACCAAGCTTCTCCTATTCCCTTGACGCATTCTTCGATCGATGGGTATCCAATCACTGTTTGGGGATTGCTACCACACGAAAACAAGATGTCAGTATTGAATATCTTTTTAAATAGAGTAGATGTCGACGGTGAACCAATTAAATCGAAAGAACATCTTGTGTTCCAATGTGGCTTCAGAAGATTTCGCGCCAGTGCAATTTTCAGTCAGCACGTAAACAAGTATATGAACAAATATAAGTTGGAAAGATATTTTCAACCAAATTCTTCCGTCGTTGCGAGTTTATACGCGCCTATTACTTTTCCGCCATGTCCTATATTGTGTTACAAAGAGAGAAAGGATTATAATTTTGTATGTATAAGCATTATTCGTTGTTTAAATTTACACATTTCTTTGAATTTTAATTCAAACCTATTTTCAAACTTTTTTAAGGAATTAATAGCGACTGGACGAATCTTGTCTGTTGATCCAGATAGATTGATCATTAAAAGAATTGTCCTCAGTGGGCATCCTTTCAAAATACACAAGCGCATGGCAGTTGTTAGATTTATGTTTTATAATACTGATGACGTCAATTGGTTTAAACCCATATCTTTACATACAAAGTATGGCCTTACTGGAAATATTAAAGAGCCATTAGGTAAATATTTTTTAATTTGTGTATTAATTATTCAGATAATAACATTGCAATTTTCATTATATCAAAATGTATTCACTGTTCATTATTTGAAAAGAAAAGCGTTTATTTTTTAAGTGCACTTAAGTTTTTTTTATCTACGAATTTGTGAATTTTGTCATTCTTAGCTACGTACATCTAACGTACGTACGGTAAAATTAAATGTAAATCAATGGAAATGTTTGTGTAGCTCATGAAGTTTAGCTAATGCGACGAAATGCCGCCAGGTGGTACTTAATACATTCTTTATGATAGAGTCAGTGCCTCAAGCGGCTTTGTGTTAAATGGTCGCGTTCATTTCTTTCTTGAAAGAGTAATAAATTGATATTTCATCCAACATTTTACATTCAAACTCATCACCAAGATGGCATGTGCACAACTTATTCTACGAATATGTGTAAAATAAAACTTGTATGGGTAAACTGCAGACTCTTAGACACTCCGCTGTCAGATTTCATACTAATATATTTTTTTTTATTTTTTTTTTTGATACTTATATTCATAACATTGATTTGGGGGACATTAAAGATCACAATAATTTCAAATATACCAATGTTAAATTTGAGAATAATCCTCAGTTTTGTACTTATACATAAATGAACATTTTTCTTTTCATTGACAAATAACCATTAACCGATTTTATTATAATGTAATATTTTTTATTATAGGTACTCATGGACATATGAAATGTGTTTTTAATAAACCGTTAACGTCAAATGATACTGTTCTGATGAACTTATACAAAAGAGTTTTTCCAAAGTGGACTTACGAATTACTAAATGAATCTGAAATTGCACGTTATTACCATCATATATAATATATTTGTAAAGTAAATATAAAATAAATATAAAATATTAGCATTTGTACAGCAGTTTATACTTGATAATTTAACATTCGTAAAGTTATTTTATTTGTTATAAATTACAAATGTTTTCAAGTAAAAAAATAAATTTATTTTTTGAAATTATTTTACATGTTTATTTTACACGTGTCTTCTGTGTGTGTGTGTGTGTGTATTGTAATGTTATAAAAAAATATTTAGGTAGTTTTTTATTCCCTTTAGTTTTATTTTTTAGTTTTATTTTAGTTTAGATTATTTATTAGTTTTATTTATTATTTATATTTATTAGTTTCGCTTGATTAAAAATTATTTCATTGTTTGTTGAACGAAACTTGAAAAAGAAATACAATCACAAAAATTCTATTAATTTATTAACATATTTTCTTGAGCGATTTATGAATTGTATTAATCTTTCATGCATTTATTAATTGTTTATGAATGGAAATCATTGACTGTTTTACATTTCCCATATTTGTATATGGGAATACATACATATACTATATACATACATATTAGACTGAATTTTGCATATACTAATATTGAAATGATACGTAAAATTTTTTATTTTTGATTTAATTTAATATTAAATATAACATAAATCTAATAATAAAAATAATAAAAAAAAGTAAAATATTAAAAATGATATTAAAAATTAAATAAGCATACTTATATACAATATATATAGTCATATATAAATTTATATAACAAACATAAATTTATTGTATTTAATTTAAACGTTGAAATTTCATTTTACTTGTAATTTCTAAAATTATTTATTATGGTTTTTATTATTTTAATTGTAAATCCCAACGAATGTAAGTTTTATAATATATTTTCCTTTATTGATTTAAATTTTTGTTCGCATGCGCATTTTTTAATCGTCTACACTTTTATCTTTTCAATTTCAAATCTAAAGGCGCGCTTTTTTGAACTCGTGCAAGATCGATTACCCAACGACACTGCCAACATTCCAGTATTTCAAACAAACGAAAGGAAGTAATGGTGGAATCCGTGTAGGTGGCAGGCTGCATCATTTACGTTTATTGTATCGTGAAGTTCAATTGTGTAGCTTTACCTATTATTTTCATATTATTATTTTAACAAGATTTTACAATGGCTGTAAGTGTATTTATATTTATAAAATTATGTCCAATTCCATTGACCAATTTCACCATACATTAGCACATATAAACATCTTTTTACATTGTTTGTTTTCATCAATTCCAGCATGCAGATTTATTAATATTACTTTTACATATTTAATGTATAATATAAATTTTCAAAAACCATTGAATTTAATTTGAATGTGTAAATTAATGTTCTTTACGTAGCATAAGTAAATTGTCATAAAATGGAAATGTATTGGTAACCAACGTATTGATCAAACACCCGGCATAACCTAACTAAATTTCAAATTTCTAACCTCGAGAGAAACAAAATGCTCTTCTCTTATACGTTTGTGTGGTTTCGAAAAATGTATTATTATTCATTCGTATTAATTATTTGTAAGTTGAATCAATTTTGAGATTAATTTTTATTTGTAAAAATTCACCGTCAAATGTTTTTGTTTGTGATTTATACCGTGTAGTGTGTTTCCTAGCATAATATTAATTTAATTTAAATTAATATTATGCTATGAAATAAAGAAAAATTAAATAGTATGAATCAATTAATTATAATAAAAATAAATAATAAATAATCAGAAAATATTTTTAATGTCTATAATAGAATTAGAATAATTGGATAATTACTCATTTTTCTTTAACGACATATTTAACTGGCAATGTGTTTTCATGAAATAATGCAAAATTTTGATTCATTCGTTGACACTTTTTTTATTTCAATTCATGTTTTTCAACCTTAAGTTTTGGGTCTTTATCAACAAAATTTTAGTTCTATAACAAAAACAAGAGATAATTGTGAATAATTTTTAAATGTAAAATAAATAATAAATAATGTAAGATATAATACTATTATATATATTATATATATGTAATATATAATATTACAGTCAGTATTAGTTTAAATATTTTTGTATTTAAGCATTTCCCAATTCCCAAAATAAATGTTTAACACTTCAACATTATTTTCCTTGGGAAAATGAATTCTCATCAACAAATAATTGTCTATGTGTATTGTCCTTATAATTAATAGTATTTAAATTGAACTGTATTAAAACATTAATCAGATTATTTTTGCAAAGAAAAATAACAAGTGTGTGTTTTAAATTGACTGCAAACTGTTTTCAGGCAATAGCTGCTGCAAAGGTTCACGAAGTAAGAGAAACTACAAGGATAGAAAGAATTGGAGCACATTCGCACATTCGTGGACTGGGTTTGGATGATAGCTTGGAACCTAGAAATGTACTTATGAAACATTTATTGCACAAATATTTTTACAAGTTTTGTATATGCGTGTTAATTTGTATTTTTGATTTGTTTGATATATCGAAGTTACACAAACACAATTTACAGGTCTCTCAAGGACTCGTTGGCCAGCTCAAAGCTCGCAGAGCTATAGGTATAGTGTTAGAGATGATCAAGGAAGGTAAAATCGCTGGTCGAGCTGTTCTTTTAGCTGGTCAACCAGGAACGGGAAAAACAGCTATAGCAATGGGTCTGGCACAGTCGTTGGGTCAGGACACGCCGTTTACTTCGATGGCTGGTTCCGAAATTTATTCATTAGAAATGAGCAAGACCGAAGCTCTAACACAGGCTATCCGCAAGTACATCGGCGTGAGAATTAAGGAGGAAACAGAAATCATAGAGGGTGAGGTCGGGGAAATTCAGGTTGACAGACCCGCGACTGGCATGGGTGCTAAAATCGGCAAGCTCACGCTCAAAACCACGGAGATGGAAACTATTTATGATTTGGGAAACAAGATGATCGATTCTCTGATGAAAGAAAGGGTAAAATGGAACACTTAACTCTATCATCAGACTTGTTAGTTAATTAGAAAGAATATTTACAAAAAGGAAATGGTTACTTTATTCAAACGAACGCAATTCTTTGCAGGTGCAAGCTGGTGACGTCATAACGATTGATAAAGCAACTGGAAAAATCAACCGATTGGGTCGGTCATTCACTCGTGCTCGGGATTACGATGCCACCGGTTCGCAAACCCGGTTCGTTCAGTGTCCAGAAGGCGAGCTTCAGAAACGCAAGGAAGTCGTTCACACCGTGACTCTGCACGAGATCGATGTTATAAACAGCAGAACCCACGGCTTCCTGGCTCTTTTTTCAGGCGACACTGGTGAAATTAAGTCCGAGGTGCGCGAACAAATCAATGCCAAAGTTGCCGAGTGGAGGGAGGAAGGCAAAGCAGAAATTATTCCAGGAGTGTTATTTATTGACGAAGTTCATATGTTGGACATCGAGTGTTTTTCTTTCTTGAACAGAGCTCTGGAGAACGAAATGGCTCCTGTCGTCATTATGGCTACGAACAGAGGTGATTGCAAAGTAGATTGTCAGATAAATCATACATAAAAGTCGTGGATTTTTAAAATAATTAAATGATTTGAGAATTTTCACGAATTAATTTCTTTCTGATCGACGTTCAAAATCAAAGTTAAAGATTAACTTGAGGTGTACCCGTTTTCAGGTATAACGAGAATAAGAGGCACGAACTACGTTAGTCCTCACGGAAGTCCGATCGATTTGCTTGATCGGATGATAACCATACCTACTAGCCCTTATCAGGAGAAAGAGTTAAAGGAGATACTCAAGATCCGATGCGAGGAGGAAGATTGCGAAATGGCGGACGATGCATTGACGGTGCTCACTCGCATTGCCCTGGAAACGTCCTTGAGATACGCCATTCAATTAATTACGACCGCTTCACTCGCGAGTCGCAAGAGAAAAAGTACAGAGGTGAGTGAAAGTTGTGCGATTCCGCAACAGAAGTGCGCCAAATGCGCATGCACAATGGTATGTTTCCTTTTGCACAATTTTTCTATTGTACATGCACGTACAATGATACTTATTTTTCCAGATAAGCATCGATGATGTAAAACGCGTCTATTCTCTGTTCATCGACGAAAATAGATCGACGCAATTCTTGAAGGAATACCAGAGTGATTTTATGTTCAACGAAACGAGTACGTTTTATCCGAGTTGAGAGTTTTCTTCGTCGCGTTAATAATACAAATTATAAAAGTCAAATTACCTTTCTTCGTTTCAGATGAGCAATCGATGGATACTTCGTAAAAAGAGGGAAGGTGAAAGTAAGAAAGAGAGAAATAAAAATACATGCGCTGTTACGGCTTAAAATTTGTTTAATAGCAAGCAAAGTTGACAAATGTTCCATCATAATTTTAAGCTTTAATATAATAATAGTAAAAGTTTTGTACGTGAAAATGGAAATTTGAGTTTTTATATTTTGTAAAACGACGGGAAAGGAGGTGAAATAAAAGAAACTCGGCAAAGTTTTAAGACTACTTTATTCGCACAAAATTTAACGATGGGGATTTTAACTGCATAAATTTATAGAATAAGATTGTTTATTACAAATAAAATATATATAATACAAATTTAACATCAACTATTAAAATTTGTTGAGAAACGCAATACTTGAATCAGTCGATTCAGTGAACAACGAATATCCATAAAATTAACACAATCATTAACAACTTTCACGTACTATTATTTTTTTCTCTCTTTTTTTTTTAATTACTATTCATCTTGGAGACTTCGTTAAGACTGGTTGTGGCAATACGCTTTGATGTATAAGCTATTTTAGTATGTCTGATCCATCTAATTATTTATGTCGTTTAATTACTAAAAGTGTTTAATGTTCGTACAATTTTGATTTCATAAAATTAAAGTTATTAAATATCAAAAGCTGCTAGTTTTAGGCTAATTGAAATTCACTTGAAATGATTTATTGCTTTCTTGGATTTTCAAATGTGCATTAAAGTTATAAGCGATTGTAAAACTCATTAATTCTTTGTTAGTATAATCTTTGTTGAAATTATAAACTTAGAAATATTGCAGAAATAATTTCAAAACAAATTCATCAAACATCTTGAAACAGATAATTAAATAAAT
>JABFOX010002848.1:0-10967 GCA_022817665.1 Axea sp. ZL-2020 | reverse complement strand
AATTTCATTCAGCTGTCCGATGTTTTCTTGAAGTATTTAAACAATAATTAACTAGAGAACCAAGAATACATGATATTTAACATTTTTATGTTAAGAACATTATAAAAACAGTTTAAAAAATATTTCATGCATAATTGTAATGAACACGGAAATATTTAAAACTATTTTATCAAATTTTTAATTTATTTTTATTAAAAAAGAAATTAAATTCATTGACTGCATTCATCAAATTTTGTATTAAATATATAATAAAATGTTTACTTAGAGCTGTTACGAATTCTTCTTTCAATGATATTATGAAAGAAATATTATTTTGTATATTG
This sequence comes from Axea sp. ZL-2020, assembly GCA_022817665.1. NCBI lineage: Eukaryota > Metazoa > Arthropoda > Insecta > Hymenoptera > Scelionidae > Axea > Axea sp. ZL-2020. Next base: position 10,644 of record JABFOX010002848.1, on the reverse strand, counting down.
AGAAATTAAATCCTAATACAGTAAATAACTTAGAGAATTTTAGTGTTTTATTTTTAATTATTTGTATTAAATATAAGACATTTTCTTTAAACTGAAATTTTTAAAAAAGAGCATTTCAAAGTCTTTATATACATACATTTTCTTAAACAGTCACTCATATATTGCATAAAAAGCAATAAATTTACATACCGCATATAATAAAATTATAATGTCTACACTATATATATAATTAAGAAATTAACAAAAATCCAGGATCATTACTATATCATGGTCCAATTCTATTATTTTTGTAGTTTTCGTTATCAATACACAAGTTTACTGGATTTATAATTTTCTCAATCAAATGTCAGTTATTTTACTCTCGCATCAAACTCGACTACATCGTGCGCACGATTGCTGTTTACTCTAGTCAAAGGCCGTACATAATAAAAACGACTATAATAATCACAACAGAATATTAACTATATGCTATGAAATATACTAAATCTTTGTACAGTTAAAGTCGCATTGAAATTCTTAAATCAAATAATGATTTCAAATTTTTTTTCAGGGAAGAATGGTTTTAGTAAAACTTTTGATTATGTTAATTACCATTTTTGTTACAAAAACTGGTATTATTCGATATTATCGAAAAATTACTTCGTTTCATAGCTACTTGATTGGCTAAAATACGTCAAATATAAAAACTTTATCTGTGATGAAATTACTGTATTCTTCGAAGTTTCTTAGGGATCGCACTTAGGTCCTTTGTGTAAACATATTTCATGAAATTATTTTATTAGTGGTCATCGGTGAACCCTGTGGGAGTCTTCTCGACCGTTTCTGTGATTATCAATTGTGTTAAATTATTTATTGTCAAAGTAACAAGACAAAAGTACAAATTCAAAGAATTGTAGTAGAAAAGTGATGACATATTGTGACAATTATATCGATTCACCGTTTCTACGCCTAGAGTGTTTAATGTAATTCATCGCAATGTACACTGATAATATTTAGTTATTTTTTGTGTTAACAAAATTATTTTTACGTGTTCTATATAACATTAATTGCTACCAACTATTGCAATAACAATGGTAATATTGCACATTTTATAAGTATCGAGATTTATTCTAATTATGTATTTTTATTATTATTTTCGTCGCCGGTTATCGGTGACTCCTACTGCGCTACACATAAATCGCGTGCCAGTCACCGGTTACCTCCATGGTAGTTGTTAATGGTACAAAACATTTAATTTTTAATATTTACAAATGATTTAAAGATTTTTAAAATTATAAATTCGAGTAATGATATGATTGATTTGTAACTTGCATTAAATAATATATATAATTAGTGTACAAAGAGTGATGTTCACATAAGTTTATTGAAATGTAAAACTATCACATTTACCAGGAAGCAAGTGAGAACTAATAACTATACATTGAATGGAGTTCAGATTAATAAAGTTGATAATATTAAAGATCTAGGTGCTATACTCGATTACAAAATTTAATTCAAAGATTATTTAGACATGATAATGAATAATTTTTCACAGCAACTAGGTTTCATTATAAGAACATGTAGGGAATTACAAACTTACAAAATTTGTAGTTTGTATTTTTGTCAACTTTGACAGCTTGTTATTTAACAATGACTTAATAGTTTACCGTTGTGTTTTTTTAAGAAGTTACGCATGTTTCCCGTATAAGTAAATTATTCCAAGCTCTAAAAAAATTCGTACTGTCATGAAATATGAGTTTTTATGAAGTTATGATATTTTATGTGGAGCTGCGGCATCGCAGACCTCGTGAAACATAAATAGTACATTTGGTTCTAGTGTAACTATGCAGCAGACAGCATCAAATTAGTTTGTCAAATTTCGCATTGGTAATTTTGACCTCACAAATGATCCACGCGGTCGTCCAGAATCAAAGTTCAATAATGACGTACTAAAGGTTACGGTTCAGTCTTACCCATCTCAAAGTACTTAAAAACACATTTTAATATTGTTATTAATAAATTAATAACAAAATGATGTTAAAACTTAAAGAAAAACAGTCCAAATTGGTTAACAGATCGACTCCTATCTTATCACAAGATAACGCTAGACCACACACTGTGCAAATAATCATGGTAAAACTACAGGAATTGGAGTTGAAACTTCATCATCATACTCCATACTCACCAGATCTAGCTCTCACTCACTACCGTTTCTTTCACAATTTGGATAACTTCTTGATAGGAAAAAATTTCAATTGCGATAATGCAGTAAAACTGGCCTTACAGGAATTCATAGACTCTCGTTCGTCAGGGTTTATACCACCGGTCTGAATAACTTGCCGCTTAAATGGCAAAAGTGAGTAGATAATACATTTTTATGAATAAAATAATTCCTTATATTTATAATTAATCAACAAACTTTTCCTTTTTTCTACAAATTTTATCCTTGACGATTTAAAATTTAAATATGCCACCTTTTATATCAAAGCTCGAACACAATGTTATTAAATTTATTTCAAAATTAACTAATGACAAAATTGATTGTACTGATTCGTTGAATGAATTGAGTTTTAAATTTTCAATCAGAATATCAAAAAACATTTCAAGTTTAGCATTTAAAACACTCTATATCGCACATAATCCTGTAACTAGAACGTGTAAAATTATAAATTTGTATGAACTGAATATTACGTACATATTATATTTTCCTTTGTTATATTATTCAAACTGTTTATTATATTACTGTTTATCAGTATATAGAGATCATTACTCTGATATTTCGTTTCCTACGCTTTTGCGTGCATATTTATACTATAATTCTTAATTTATTTATATTTATATGTTGTACTGTTTAAGTTTTATTATATTATTTTGTAATGGGGCTTCAGCCCATAAATTTATTAAATATGAAATAACTTGTATGAGTGAATCGATGGATGGACGGATTTATGGGATAGAGTTGAACTTTGAAAATTGTTCAATTTAACTAAATACAGAAGCATACTAATTTTTACTCTATTGGATTATTTTTAAAATGTGGTTACAGTAGAAATATAATTAATAATAATATTAATTAAATATAATAGTTAAATAAATATTTCATTTCGTTCTCAAATGAAATTCTCGTTTTCTTCAACTGATTTTTAGTAATTTGTCTATGTCATTAACAAAACTTTTTATTTAACATACAGCGTTGGTTGTATGCAATAAAACTATACCTCTATTTGGTATCTAAATTCTAAAATGTTTTTCACTTTCATCTGCACAGAGTACCAGAATTTGACCTTTGATTTGGCATATTTCAGTTTTGTTACGTCAACTGCTTAGTCATAGTTTTTAATTTGTTGGATAAATTCCATAAATAATGAAAATAATTTTTAGCAACAGTTACTGCCATAGTTACCATATAAGTCTTAACATACCTTTTATCTGTAATAGACTTTGTAATACACCAAAAAAAGCGACAATAACTTTTTGTTTTCTTTATTACAGTGTATAATAGAAGATCACTCAACTTGTAAAGCATAAACAATATTTTTAATAAATCAAAACAAAAAAAATAATATAAAAAAATTAATATATTACATCATGTATATAAGATACATAATTTTTAATTTTACGTATGTTTTATACATAGAAAATAGTTCGAATAAAAATGACTAATCTAAAAAGAAACAGAAGGATAAAATTAAAATGATAGAAAAAGTGCTGTTACTTCGTAATAATGTTTGCATTATTGATTAAAGCTAGCGAATACTGTAATAAAATTGACTAAACTGTGCTGTAATTTCCCTTTGATTTGATTTTGACTCTTCCATTATTGTCCAGTTTGATTGTTTAGAATTTTGTAATTTGTATTATAATTATGTTTTACGTGTAATAAAAGGTAATTATTAGTGAATTACAATTCCATGAACAAGAAATATTATGTTAATTATCTTTGTAGACATTCGTAATATCAACAAGTGTCGACGTATGTCGACGAAAGTTAATCATGTTAATGCTGACTTAGTTGCTCAGGATAATGCTATACGAAACCGAATATCATTAAGATATTCTTTGCGGAAGTTGATGCTCGGTCGATTCTAGGAGTAATACTTTTATTTTTAAAATTCTGATTACTATACTTCATAACAGCGTTATGAATAATATTATACATAAAAAATATTCAGTATGTATTCAACATATAAATAAAATAATATAATTGATAACATAAAAAATGTCAACATAATTTTTATTACAATAATAATTGAATAATAAGACATTTAACATTTTATTGCAATTTTTCATTATTTACGAGTCGGGTTTTAATTTATTAAATATTATTTTATATTGAGAAATTTAAAAACACCAGCTTTTATATTTTAAATTTTCACGCACAGTTTTAATTTTTTAATTTATTAACGCATGTTACATTGCTATGTTGCATAATATATTTTATTACTTTCAACATCCTTGGATACGTTCATACAATGGTTTGTATAAAAGTTTGAAACTTTTGCATAATTTGATATATAACAATATATGACTAATATAATAAAAAAATTATAATTAAAATTAAAAATATAATTATAATATAATTAAAAATATAAAGTAAAATTCAGAGTAATTATTTGCCACATTATGTTTTTGAGAAATTTATTTACTTATAAGAACATTATTTCATTATTGAAGTACTACAAAGTCACTATTTTTTATTTTCTTTTGCTTCAGATACATAAATATCGTCCAACAAGAAAAAAAAATGTAAATCTCCCTAACACACGCATAACTTATTTAAATGTGTTCAATTCTTCTGAATCTCATGAAAAATATCACAACATGATATCGGACATCAATCAGTTTTCGAAGTATTTACTAAAAATGTCAGTATAATTTGAAAATTTACTGACATTTTCCTTGACAATTCTGTTTATTAAAATTAAATCGAAAGTATTATATGTTTTATTACATGAAGAGATCTATGGATTTAAGCAATGAATAAAGTATTGAAACTATGATTTATTTATAAATTGAAAAAAAAGTAATTAGTGACTTTACATTGGAAAAATCAAATCATAAAGTTACAAAACTGCAATAATGATAAATAGATAAAAACAAGTTGATTTCAAATGTACGATTTCAGAAACAAAACTGTCTTTTTGCCGGTGTACTTTATTGAATTGGTTTTAAAGTTGTAAGTTACGAAATGACGAGAGTTTTCTAATGCACAGAAATGGAAATCTCGAGAAACAGCAATAAAATATTCCACAGTTAATTACTGATACTGTCAGGACGCATCTTCTCGTGATCTATTGATCTCTGCAGTGAATCTCTAGCGTAACGAGTGGTAACGAACAGATGCGGCGCGGAGCTGGCAGCTCGTTTTGAAAGCACGAGAGTCTTGTAAATGGAACAGAGAAAGTGGGAAATGGTACCTCGCGATTTCTGCGATTTTCTAACGAGCGTAGGTGGCTGAACGATCGCGCGAATTTATACAACAGCCATGATCTTGAACCTCATTAATTTCCGCAAAAAAGGACATATGGTTGCTTGCAACTTATTTCTTCAGTTTTCTTTCAGTCTTGTCTCTCACGTTATAATTTGAATTCTATTTTGTTAAGGATATAAACTCAGGTATAAGTAAAAGTGACAATAAGCAACGTGAAGAACCAAAAACGTTTTCATTTTACTAACATTGCATTTAGTCAAATCTAAAATGTGAGCGTGTATATAAAATATAGACCGATCGACTACATTTAAATAAAGTTAAAGACATTATTTTTCAACTCGAAAGATATCAATTTTAAATTGTGATAATTAGATGGAATATTATATATAAAAATGTTCAGAATTAATTACATTTTAATATATTATGTGTATTAAAACAATGAAAAATAAAATATATCAATATATTTGAATTTAAACAGAATTTACTTCTATTAAGAACACAAATGCTAAGAGCGCACGACTTTTAATAACGGGAATTTCTTATCTAGAAGAAAACAGAAGTTTATGTAGTTGCCATATAAGAAATTTGCTATTAAAACATCGTTTTTAATATAGAAATCTCGAACTTTTTTATACTTAAGTAATTTTTTTTTGTTAATATTTTTAATAATATGAGAAAAATTATAAATGAATTCACAATTTATTAATTTTAATATAAGAATTGAAAAATAAAACAATGTATTTCATAATTGCTCGATAAAATTCAGTAAAATGTACGAGTTAAATACTCTAAAAAAATCTTTTTTTTTTTAAGTATTTTTCAGAACTTTTCATGTTTCTATACAATTTTTCAAATTTCTTCGGATTCTATTTCAAATTGCATTTAGTCTAAAATTTGATTGAATGTCTCTCAATTATTATATTCAAATCCCTATTGAATGAAGCAATATCACTTAATTGTTTCATATATAATATCCGCAATGTGAAGTTCGGTTTAATGTTTAAACAATTTCAAAAGAATTTGAAGAAATCTTGAAAAGTCTATAAAAAGATTTAAGAATAAACTGTAAAATGTTGAAAATAATTTTTCAAAAGTTTAAATAGGTAAGAAAACTCTATGAAAATTCCTAAAAGTTTTCTAAAGTTTAGTTTTCATGGAACCAACTTTTTCAAACTTTTTTTTTGAGAAGTATTTCTATAATTCTTAAAATATAAAATAGTATTAATTTTTTAATTTTATCTAAGTACTTTTTTCTATCCCTTGTATTTAAAAATCATTATTTGTTCTATTTTTCTCAAAAAAATAGGAGAATAATTTTGTCAATTTGATTAAATAATTCTTCTGGTACATTATAAATAATGCCAATAAAATTTTGATATATTTTTAATTATTATTTTTAAATCCTCACTTTTATTCAATTTAATTTATATCACATAAATTTCTTATCTTTTGATATTCAAAACATGTTTAATATAAAATTTAATTGAAATATATTTTACATTTCAACGCATAGCATTAATGTGCACGTACGTAAGATACGCGAAATCTGTTTGAGTTGTTACATGTTATTTTTGATACAAAATTCGTGCTTTTAATGGAAGTCGAGTGTTTAATATTATTACAGACATCCAAAGAAATATTTCAGAACAAAAAATAGATTTTATGATAACTAGTGGATTTTTCAACAAACAATCATATGCTAGTAACGATAACAATAATACCATAAATTAGAATTAATATTACTATGGTCAAAAAGCAATATTTTAAAATAGTAAAATATTTAAATTAAAAATATAAATTAGTGTTATCCATTTTAAATTATTGGTTATAATTTGTTGAAAAATTTCAGCTACTGATATTTTAATAGTTTTGATTGAATATTGTTATTGAAACATATCAATCTTATAATATATATTTTGCTTGGATAGTGATCTATTAGAAATTAAACTAATTGTAATTAACATATTTACAGACGATAAATGTTTACATTTAATAAAATTATTTAGTTGCTTTTTAAGGCAAATTTAATCTTTAAAATAAAACTTTTGCGTTTAAATGAGATTTTTTATTATTCTTAACATACATTTGCTGCTTGGATAGCTAATTATTTTTATTTAAACAATTTTTTATATAATATTAAGGGTAAGATCAAATATACATGAAAAATTTAATTCAGTGTAATTATTTGTGTTAATACTTAAATGTTTCGATTTTGATTAATAATTTTCTATTGTAATTAAACTTATAATGTTTATTACAAATAAAAAATATGATACTGAATGTTGTATTTTTTATTTAATTTTTTAAGTAAACGATCACATGAAATTCAATAAAAGAGATATCCAACTTTATGACTGCTATTAACTTAAATTAATTCTTATGTTGTACAGTTAAAATATTGTATTTTGAACACGTTTAAATACTTCAAATTTCATTTTCAAGTCATTTTCAAATATAACTTAAATTAGTTTCAAATATAACTTAGAATCACTGAAAACAACTTCTTAAGAAGTCTGACCATCTTTAAAAATATTGAAAAATGTGCAGGATTTGCTAAACAATGTGAAAAAAGCAAAATTTGTTATAATAAAAGGGTTGGAAATAAACGATATAATTTTATTAATCATAACACGTTAGAAGACATGTACAGAATGAACAGAATTTCGTTTCGGATCGTTCACGAAAATAATTGGAGCATGATGAGTTGAACATGCGGTCATGCAATGTTATAATATTAATTTGCTGAAGCATCGCGGTGTTCGCGGTGAAAAATTCGTGGAACAATAAAGCATCGTGCTTTTTTATTTCACACGATCAGCCATAAGGTTCGCATCAGCTCGGTGGCCATTTGACCCAGTCGTTGGCCATCCAGTCGCCTCTACCGTGGAAGAATAATTATGTTGTAGTACTTTCACCTTTAATGTGTGGTGAATCATTTTATTTTTATACTGCGTTCGAGCGTTTAACAAGTTTTTGTCGAACAAAGGTGCAGTAGATATATGAACTGATGAGGAACTAGAGAGAAAAGTTCGTTTTTTTTTTATCGTTTTGCATCCGTCTGCTTCAGTGACGATGAAAATTTAAATGTTTGATAAGATTTATTTGTTGTCACGGTTACAAAATAAGAGTACTCTGCATGACAAAAGTAAGCTTGACGTAATGCGTTTTTATGGCTCTCGTTCATGTTAAAACGCAAATTTTTATGAATTACTGGCTAAATGAGATGTTTGTTTTCTGACTGTTGCAATTGGCTGGAACCTTGACCAGGAAGTGAACTTTGTCTTGTCTTTGTGCATTTTGCGGTGAAACGAGTATTTAAAATAATGCGTGCCATAATAAAGAACTGAATTTCAATTGTAATGGTATGCAAAAAGTTATCGGACAATTGAGATTTGTTCTTTGAAGAAAGCCTTGGTGACTCTAAGTAACCAGTTTTAAACTCATGTTTTATATCAACAAATAACTTGACGATGTGGGATATTATTAATTACATTTTTAGTGCGTTTCTGTTTGATTACTGCTTTAATTTTTTTTTATTTTCAGCATTGTTTTGTATTTTAAAACTATTTTTGGGACAAAACTGATTCGTTCAAAATAATTCATGATAAAATGATTTAATGAAATTTATTACTAATTCATTTATGCTTCATTGTTATTCTGAGTCTCTTTTTCTTAAATTATGAATTTTAAAATTATAAATAACATCTATAGTAGAATCTTAAAAATCCTAATTTATCCGACCCGAATGAAAATTCAGTAAAATATAAAGAAATAAGAAGTTTTACTTCAATTAATAATTAGTAGTATATCGAAGATTTAACCATGAAACTTTACTTAGATAAAAATGGATTTTGAATGTTAATGTTTATAATTAAATTAATATTTTGTCAATATTATATTATATTAATACTGATAATACTGTATAAACATATATTTAACTTTTCAATATCAATATTAATACAATATTTGCTAAAATTATTTAAGGTTTATTTCATATTCAACAATTACATAATGAACATTATGCAATAAAATTTGAAAAAATGTTTCTATAGTACATTAAAATATGATTTTATATTGAAAAGAAATTCTTCCGCATGATGAAATTCTAAATCGTAAAAGAAACTTTTTGTTCGGTCTTTCTATATTTATGGAAATACTAATATTATTTTACGTATAATATAAATTTAATACCTATTATATTTTGAATGGATTATTGAAAGAAGAAATCTACTGAAGAGCAATAGTTTATTTCAAGTACAAATGAGCAAAATTTTACATTAATTTTTTTTTTATTAAAGAAACAGAATTTGTTAATATTTTTATTGAAAAATATTAAGAGTTATTTTAAAAAAACAACGTTATTTCTGCAGAAAGTAAGTCAGAATGTTTGCTATGTCTGTGGAACATAAAAAGGTAATTATTTGAAATAATTAAATTAATTATTTTTTTCACATTAATGAATAAAAACAAACAATATAATTATAATACATGATATTATAGCACTGTTAAATACTATAATCCTAAGCTAAATAATAAATGTTTCAACAATGAATTTGTTTCAATTTAAATTATTTAGCAAATTTTTTATTGTTCTTTCACTTATTGTTTTATTTAAAACTTGTCGAAATTACATTCATAATTTTTATAATAATGAACAGATTTCATCTACGACATCATTTGTCTATTAATTTTAATCATCAGTGTGTTACCGTGTAAATTAATTTCTTCTGTTTATGATCTGAAATCTTCTCATATAATATTTGAACTGATTTTCTTCTTACGGTTATTAGATACCTCCTACAGTTAGCAGGTATTTTTAAGAGTGTACTTAATCAAGGTAGTTCGTCATGCATAAAATGAGAAATATAATTATAAATATAAATATAAATTAATACAATTTTTATTTCTTTCTGTTTCATGAACTTAAGTTTTCTATTTTCTCGATATAAATTTACAAAGAACAAACATTTTTATGTATGCCTATTTTATTTATCAAATAATTGTTAAAAAAAAATTTCCAAATTTTATTTTCTTTGCCATGAAGTTTTAGTTAGAGATCAATTAAACACTTATAAAACGTAAATTAATTGATTAAAAGTGGTATAAAATTTTAAAACATTTAAATTAATAAATTAATAAATGGTTTAAATTGTATTCTAGTTTCTTAATAATTGAGTTTTAGAGATGAATTTTTATACATTTTAGCTTTATAATGAAACAGCAAACATATATAA
>JABFOX010002847.1:0-10968 GCA_022817665.1 Axea sp. ZL-2020 | reverse complement strand
TCTTCGACATAGTTTGCGGTTATTGATGTGCTAGGATGTCCAGGGCAGTCATCATCTTTAACTTATTCACGGCTTTCTTTAAAACGTCTGTACAATCGTAAAGTCTTATCTTATTCATAGTAGATTTGCTAAAAACTGCAATCAACATTTTCAATACTTTGTTGCATTTAATTCATACATCACCTTTTTATATCTTCGATATGTCAGCTACCTCACGCAACTTCACTTTACGGTCTTCTAAAACTATTTTGTGAACTTTTTTTATACTTTCCATAACAACTGCCGATTTTGGACGACTTTAAATTCAGTATAACAGTAAATAATAGTTGATTTGCCTGCTAAAGAGTCTCCGTAATGCTTATCAAGTCACTGTTTGGCTTCAACAGAATTCTTGCTCACTAAAAAACAATATTTAATCGACGCACTAAATTCTTTTTTATTCATTGTTTTGAATAGTACAAAACTGACGTCACTGAAACCAGTGTAACGTGTAAACTAATTGTTAGAATGGTATGAAATGTTGATTTATATAATTCGAAGGATGGTACAATACAGAAATAATATGGGTCTATTAATAGTATTACCGTATACTTGTCATACCGGAGACTTATTGAGTGATCCGATATATATATAAATTCTGATGTTATTCCTATTGCGTTGTATACAATAACACCATTTGTTACTAGGTTGTCAAGTAGTAGTTTTGAATATATCCCATTATTTTACACTCCTGTGATCTTTATTATTGTTAGATGTTAATCAAGAAGTTCTGTTGAACTTCGATGGGAAAAGTATATAGACAAAAGAGAAACCGAACTTAGTTTACAGCTACTAGAATGACCTTATTTAGTTTAAAAGCAAATTATATTGTTATATTATATGATGTAAAACACAACAATTTACATATACAGATACATAAATATAATTAATACATACGTCTATATAATCAATAATTTGCATGTACAATTTTAAAATAACGCTGTTGTTGTTTCGTTATATTTATAAAATATCATTTTAGCAACTTTTCTTCGAACGCTCTAGGGTCACCGTTTCAATAAAGATATAGGTTTTGCTTTGTTGCCCTTAAGAGCAGCATTTATCATGTGATATGTGTTAATAATAATGTGTGAGTTATTTAAAGGTGAATGAACCGGGTTCTATCCATCTTCAATATATAATTTTTTAATTAAAATATTATAATTTTGTTTATTATATATTTTTGTTATTATTATGTATTATTATAAATTCTAATTACTGGTTATTTTTTTGCAATTCAACACATATTCATTAGTAATTACATTTAATTAAAATTAAAATTATTTTAATTAAAATTAAAATTATTTTAATTAAAATAAAAGTGTAATATTACAATTTTCCTTCACTAAAAGCATTATTCTGGTATTATTGTATATAAATAAATATATATATTATTTATATATTATTATATATAAATATAATTATCACAATTTGTTATATGTAATTGTTAATATTTGTTCGACTTAATACTTCACACATATTAAATTTTGTGATAGTTATTATATCATACGCTCATAAAACGTTCACATCTTTATAACATAATTTATACATTTACCAGCCATATTAAACTACTATTTGTTGATAGATAAAACTGTTTACTTTTTATAATACATAAAATATTTAATGATTTTTTAATGTTATTAGTGAAATGTTCTAACCGCACATAAAAATACATAATAAATATAATTTTGAAACTAACTTCGTGTTTATTAGCATGCATATATATAATAAAATTAAAATAAATTATTTAAATTATTATACTTTATATCAATTTACGGCAATTTTGGAATAGTATTCCCCTCACCAACCTCCTCTCCATCCAATACATGTTTTTCACCCAGTTTTTAACGTTAAATACGCAATAGAAAAAATTTTGCTGGGAAAATTAGCCGTTATCGAGGTGATCGCGATTTTTGGTCCAAGATACGCTGTATTCGGATCACCCTCAACAATAGGAGGAGTTAATATATAAAATCGATGTAGTGTTAATTATGAATCTGAAAGAATTTTGCAAGCATCTTTAATAGTTCACGAGATTTGGTGATTTCATTCAGCAAAACTAATTAAACTCCCGCGGACAAATATGCTTATCTTTGTCAGTTTTGTTATTTTTACTAGTTTTGTCAATTTTGATAGTTTTATTAATGAAAATTACAAATATCTCGTGAACCGTTAAAAATTATTAGAACATTTTTTAAACTCTTTAAACTCAATAAACCACTTAGAAACGGTTGGTCTTGATTGCTGAACGTGAACGATATTGCTTGCAATCAAAAAACATTATATAGCTAATACAAGAAATTTGGTTTTGTCTATTGTTTTGAGTACGTCAAAATAGGTCGAATTTCATGATGCATTAGCACGTTTATTTTGAAGGTTCGTACTATTTAAGATACACGGAGATTTTTTCAATTGTGAAACTATCTATGGATTAGTCTCGAGATTTTTTGATAGATTCATTATAATGAAGACATTATTTTTTTATTGTTAAACTCATGTTGAAAAAAATTTTAATGTTGCACGTACATGACGCACGATACAGTTTTTTGCTGAAATTTTGGGAAGTTCAATGCAGTACATATTGCTCGTGGATTCGAACTATTTGTCTTTTATGATGGATAGTTAGGTGCATATAAATGTCACCTGAACCACTACTTGTTTATCAAGTGATCAATCAAAATAAAAATATTCATGAAATTAAATAGATATTATTTATTCCTTTGATCTTATAAATTTGCAAACATTCGATATCTTACATTTGATTCTATGTTGGTATTTCGAATTTTAAATATTTTTCGTTTACAGTCTCTATAATTTTATTTACTCCTTTGTACTTTCATTTCCACCCACCATTTTATAAATGATTTAATGTTACACTGTTATTCTACAACAATGCTTTCAATAATGTATGTTCAAGAATGAAGAAGCAGGTGTCATTTAATGAAAATATACCATGACACCATTCGAGTTGTATAATAAATATCTGATTATTTTACTTATGTACAATATTTAGTTCACTGTAGAATTACATTTTTAATGTGCGTAAAATTACTGAGGCGTTTGTGCAGTGTTAACAATCTTCAAGTGCATAAGTTAATTTATAAAGCGATTGCAAAATATTCTTGGAAGGTAAAAGAATTCTTAAAAAGTAAATAAAATCTTAATTGAACGTTACTTATGTGGATGATCTACGTTAGAGGACTAAACACCACGCGATAACGAAAGAAGAGATCAGAGCGAATGTGTTCTCTTTTAGGCAAATTGAAACATTGACTGTTCAGTGATCAAATAATATTTTATAGCTATAACGGTAACTAAGAATTCATGTCTTCCTAAGTAAAGTTCAGCACTGACTGCATAAAAAAACGCGTTTTTAAATCAAGTTTAAATGATCATTTGTTATGAATAAATGAACAATGTTTTAAATGAATCTTTGTTATAAAAAAAATATTTAATGCAAATATCATGCAAAATTATTTTTTCAACCTGATTTACATCATGCGCTAAGGGTGTAAATTCGAATGCCAGAGAAGTCAAGATGTTATGTCGAAACATGAATTAAATCATCGAACTGATGGGCATATGTCATAATTGTATGATGTGCATTAAATTCGGTAGGTGAGTGCAAACAGCAAATCGATTTTGTGTTATTTATAATACTGTTATTTGTAATACTGTTATTTATTGTATGCAAATTCTATCATTATTAAGAGGTAACGTGCAGATGAAAATAATTTAGGAGACTTGTATTTATAGCGTACCAGAAGGAAAAGACTAGCATTAGAAATTTTGAATTACGGTCATCCAGGTTTTGGAATGGTAAATTTGTATACATAATGAAAAAGTATTCACTAAAATGTTTGTGTAAAACGAAATAAGGATGGAGTGATGATTTTTAATATACGACTATAAATATCGTAATATATTGATTTTTAAAGTAAATATTGCATTTAAATCAATAAAAAGATAAAATTGTGAACATAAAAAATGATTATGGTTTGTTATATGGATAAATCTAGCCATGAGTCTAGACACAGTATGACTTTACTATGATACAACTATAATTTTCAAAGATGGCCCGTGATTCAGTCTAAACTAGGTAAAACTATGGCAAAGCATTTAATCTGGTAATAAACTTGAATACAATTACTCAAATTAAAATATTAAAAAAATAATTCTACATTAAACAAATTATGATACTATAGTTTATTTCACTTAAGCTAACTTGTTATTTGACTTCCAATAATTTTAAATAAAGTACATTTTTTTATAATTTTACTTAATATGATACTTATTGAGTTTTACCACATTGTTGGTGTTGTTTTAAATAATAATATCCCCCATACATCCATAGCTAAGTAGCCCATTAAATTTTAGAAAGATGATATATACTAAAAGTAGTTCAAGCAACTGTAAAACTAAATTATTTAGGAATAATAAATAATCACTGATTGTTAGCGGAATCATTAGTTTATTAAGATTTCCTGAATTTCCTTATTTTTATTTTAGAATATTTAAAGTATTTATAAATATTTATTCACCGAGCTAAATTTGCTACATTTATATTCAGTAGAAAGTAGACAAAGGAAATAATGAAGTGTTTTAAATTAATGTATACTTGAACAAGCTAAGAAATCTTGCATATAAGATTACTCCATATTTAGGAACCTATCAAGGCATTAATTATTTATTTATTGTAATAGTGTTGTAATATAAGTACATTTAAAAGATATATGAAGCGTTAGAAAATGCAAGATATGGCTCTCGTAATATAGAAAGGTTTTAGTAAATCATTTCGTGCTAGACTGCGATTATAATTTTATCTTTATTCATCAAGTGGTTTCATTATCATAATTAGAAGAACGAAAAGACATGAATTTTACACGAGTTTAAGCACCTGTGTTTCAAATGTTCAACAAAGAAAGAAATCAAAATCCATTTGGATGAAGTTGATAGAAAATCTGTTCGTGTGTTTGCAGTTATTGACAATTGGGTAAATAAATTTAAACGTTGCCTTGTATCTATGAATGATGAACATCGTTCTGAACGTTCAGTGAAATAATTTTCACTTAAATGATTTACAAAAGAAGACGAAAAAATTCAGATTATAATTTTAAGTAATTGATAGCTTGTAAAATAGTTAAGACCACAAGCATGTCACAAGGTACATTGTTTTAAATTTTACACTAAAAATTGGGCATACCAAAAATTTCAGAACGATGGGTGCTGTTGCGCTTTCTTTCAGTGAGGAATAAATACAATCGTGTGATCAATTCGGAAGTTGGTTTGTTGCTTTTACGATAATAAAATATGATCCATAAATTATCAATAATATTATTAAACTGAAAAGACAAATGAACTGTTGAAGCGGTGGATTTTTAAAAGCAAACTCCAAAAGAGATAAAGACGGTGAAATTGACCGACAAAATGATGATAATGGTTTCTTGATATATACGCGGAATTATCTATATCGATTAATTTTAGAAACGACAAAAGATGACTGGAGTGTATATCATTATTGGGCAAAAAAAATTATTTTCTGTCCAGACAATGTAGGGACATCGGTTCGTTACAAACATTGTATCATTTTTTAATAAGAATATTTTTAATAAATCAGATTAATACAATAGCTTCTCTTTTATATGTGATATTTTCTACCGCGACTTTGTAAGTGTCCAAGACTTCTTTTTACCAGCAATTTCTAGAAAGAAAATAGAAAATTCTCATAAATTAACAGTTCTATTTATTCTTCAAACATACTAATATTAATTTATCTTACGGTAATAGTAGTACCTGACTTTATATCTGTTGACAAATATATAGCTGACAAAAATCCTTCTCCCATCAAAATAATATTATTAATGACCTTTCAATTAAATTTAATGTTTTTATTAAGTTTTAATTATTCTTTACTATCTTATTCATTTTTAAATTCCTTGAAATTTTCATTAATTTTCTGTGGTTTATTTTGCACATAATTAAATTAATAATATAATTAATGTATTATGTCAAATTCGTTAAATAACAACGTTTCGATATACGGCGTTAGGAAGTACAGCGGGAACTTACTGATAAACAATATACTTATATTTTGTGATTTTTAATGACATAAAATATGACGAGAACATTAAGTTATTCTAGATATGCTGATTTATGTATACAAAATAAAGCTTTATAAATAATATATAGAAATAAATTACCAATTTAATACTACATAATAATCAATTTGATTAGGACATCACGTTAGATACAGTGCTTATAATGAAAAGAAAACTCTAGTTTGTTCAGTTAATTCATTCTAAAGTAAGTTTAAGTTCGACTACATTTTAATAATGAAAGAGTAATTAGTATCAGATTCATTCTTTTAAAAATATTGCAGTTATGTCATCATATATTTTCTAATTCTCTGTATGCCTTTATTTCTTTCAAAAGATCAAAATTTAGTGATATACAGTTTTATGGACTATTAAATATGTCTTTGGTGAGCCCTGTATAATCATTAGATTAATTTACAAAGTTGAATGCAAGGGTTTTTAATTACTACAATCTACGAATATAAATTTCAATTTAAAGCTCAGAAATCGCTTTAACTTATCAAGAGACAATTTTAATGGAATTAGTGTAATTCTTGTATATTTTATTGAAATTAAGCTTGACAAAATGCCAACAAAAGTCTAATTGGTAAATTTGTATTCAATTTAGAATATTTGCTATTATGAGTTTTTCAAGAAAATTATCTAAATGTAACAATTCAATTCTAATAATAATAATTAATATGAAATAGAATTTAGATTAAAGAAGAAAGCGTGATTTAAAACTTAACTTTCTTGCGATAGTTTATATTTATCATCTGGACTAAAATTTACAGTGGACCATGAAAATAGTAAAAGTTTGGTAAGTTCTACAGATATTTTATTACAAACCTAGAATAACTAAATTATAACTGATTGGTTTAGAAACTGTCCGACGTAATTTAAAAGTATTCTTAATTTTTACTCTCATCACAGCACCAATCAAAAGATAAATGGGGCGTTAAATAAGTTCTTAGAAAACCCAAGAAATGATGCTCGTAGAATGGAAGAAGATTTACTTTTAGTAAGGATCAGCTTTTACTAGATTAGTAAATGGTTAAAGTTTCAGATATATCCATCATGCGGCTGATTATACAAAAGCATTAAAATAATCTGCTCAGAATTAATGTATTATTCCCTCTTTTTATAAAGAATTGTTTAACAAATCTTATAGCTAAGATTTAAAAAATAATAAACTGAGAAAAATGTTAAAACATTGAAGTTATATAAAGATAAATGTTCAGAACAGAGGATACAATTTTGAACTATTACTACTGATAAAGTTCATTTATAATTATATAAAGTTAATGTGATTTATGTTATATGTGATAATAATAAATGTGATTAAAGAATTTCCAATAACAAAACCTATAAATGTATTGGTGTTAAAGTTAACATTGTTATACCGTACACTAAATTACTGCGACACAGGAAACAAGATGACCGAATGATTGAAGAATAGAGTTGGAATAATTTAATGACTTTTACGGGTGAAGAAGTACAATAGAAACAGGTTTCAAAGTAAAAAGGAAGTATTATATGTTCAGTTTATCAGCGATAGAACAAAATATAAAATTTTTCAACGGTCAACAAATAAACTAATTATTGTTAACATGCATGCACGCAAAGATGATCCCTATGTTGATCTGGAGCGGGTGGTTGATAAAATCTCATCGTACAGTGTTAACTTAGCAATAGGAAACTTCAATACCAAAACTGGAAAAGAAGTATTTTAACAAATAATAGGTAACAAAAGTTTGCCTGATGTCATAAATTAAAGCAGCTTAAGAGTAACTAATTTTGTAACACTCAAAAACATAGTTATCAAAAGTACTTGTTTCAAACACAGATATCCATAAAGTAACATGGAAATCCCCAGACGGAATAACATATAATCAAATATACATTGTATTAATAGATAAAAGACATCATATAAACCTCTTCGACATTAAAACTTATAGAATTGCAGAATTTAGCTCAGACCATTACCTCATTATCATTAAATTTAGGTTCAGATTAGTAATATTTAAAAGCAAGTAGGAGATCAGGTTTGTACAAAAATTTGTGGTAGAAAAACTTAAACATATGAAGAAAAACAAAAATATTAAATAGAAGTTAGAAACCGTTTCGAAGAACTAGAAAATTGTTAAAATGTTAATGATTTGGATAAAATATGGAGCGAAATTAATAACGTTGTTAAAGAATTTGCTGAGGCAATGATAGAAACTTAAATAAATTGCAATTTGATGATGAATGTAAAGAAAACCTTAAAGAAAGATGTCAAGCTCATATTTTTTACCTTTACTAATGACGGTAATAAAGGGCGGGGGGGGGTGTTTGAATATAACTAACAGATTACTCAGAAATAAAACACTCGAATACGAGAAAAATAGGATCATAAATATTCAGAAAAAGTTGAAAATATAATACCTCAGATACATATAAGTGGATAAATTCAAGCAGAAAGGGTTTTCAGAGCCAATTAGATATAATACCTGATAAAAAAGAGAACAGGTTTGTAGATCGCGACAAAATATTAAATACTTGGAAAGACTATTTCATTAAATTACTTAATGTGTGCAAAAAATGGACCTAAGAAACTTGTGACGTGATTCACACTGCCTAATTCAAAATAGAATGATCGATACATGAAGAAGTATATAATAAGATAAAAAATTAAAAATAACAAAGCTAGAGATATTGATGAATTAAAGCGGAAGATGTGTGATATAATGGAGATATTGTGTAGAGATATTGGAATATACTAAAAATTATAATCGAAGTTGATAATCTTTGAAAGAAATATGCTTTTAAATTTTATTTTATTAAAAATTACACTTACAAAAACTTGTACGGTACAAAGTGATGCGCCATTTTCTAGTCAACATTATAGTACTTTTATAATTTGAAGTTATACAGTTTTTAATTTGTATTACATTTAATATAAACATTATTTATATACGGAAAACAATGTGATAAACATTTTTTTCATTGCATAAATAAATTGATCTTTAATTTAAATCGTAGTTAGAATAGGAATCTTGAGTAACATTGATTCGGTACATTATCGTAATACAATAATTCTATTTTTAAATTTAATAAAATGAAAAATTTAATACATCCAAGTATTAATCGTGTTATTGTATAATAAATATAATAAACTACATAAATATTATTACTTTTATTTTTGTATTTTATTTTTATTTATTATTATTATTTTTGTATTTAAATTTGAATGTAAAACATTAACTTCTCGATTGCAAATTTTATATAATTTATATCAAAACAGCGACATATACAAGTCAAAATTCTTATACTGAATGTGGGCTAAAAAAATGTATTCAAAAATATATCCAATTTATATTTTGCAGTAACAGCGATCACCTTCGAGTCACAGTCAGTGGCGTGTTCTACGTTTATCATAAATTTATAATCTTTCTTCCTACAACATATGAGGCAAAATGACTGCAGTTTACATGTAATAATTCATTTTTAACAATTTTGTATATAAATCTTTTGGGTTTATGTAATAAATCTTTGATCTGTTACATTTTTGACAGAAAATATCTTAGGATAATGACTATATTGTTTTAAAATGTCGCTAAAATTTAAGTGATCAATATTATTTATCATAAGCGTTTTTTAAATTAATATTCAAACATTTTTAATGGAATTATTTCAAAAAATGTGGCATTAATTTAATACAAAATCACACTTTAAACATGAAATTAAAATTGTTATAATTAAAATTAATAAACAAGTATATAATTAAATTATTATTGAATTGTAATACGTGGACGAACTAACATGATGAATGAAGAAAGCCGTTCGAAGTCCAATTGAAAAGAATAATATTAATAATAATAATAATACCAATAATAATGATGATGATGATAATAATAATAATAATAATAATAATAATAATAATAATAATAATAATAATAAAACTAAATAAGTAAATTTAATCAGATATTATCAATTGTAAACGAAAATCACTTAGTTAATCTGACAAATATTTTTTTATTGAAATTAATCCGTAAAAATTACAACATTTTTTTAATAAAAACTTTAAACTTGTAGAAAAGTATTCAAACACCATTATGATCCTGTTAAAGAATCATTTCTTTTATTCTCTGTCACATCCTGTTTAATTTAAAATAAAAATGCGACATATTTAGAACTTTTACATGTTAGAAATATTTTAATAATTAGACAATAATCATTAATTTATTTTTCCTTTACTAACTGTCATTTCATTTTTATGTACAATAACCACTTTTTGTTTCATTAGTTCATAATCATAATGATTTAATCTCTTAAATATGAATTCAACAAAATTTTAATCATATGAACAAAGGAATAACTTTAAAAGCTTGAATCTTTTATCGATCACCAAACTATTCCTTACCCATAATTATGCTATGCATCGTCCAGTTTTTTTTCCCATGCGAATAGTATAATAGAATAGATAAAAATTCTTGTTAATACATTCTTCAAAAGAATGAATCTCTTTATTGTTACGTGCTGCACGTAACACGAGATTCACATCAGAGTACAGAGCTCAAAGATGAGTTGTCCTTAAAACCGAGTATTGAGACAAGGAAAAAGGAGATAAAGGACAAACAATGAATAAACTAAAAAATAATTTATTTAAACGAAACTTAATAACTAAGACACAATATTAGAGAGCATGGTGCTTATTATTCTTCTGGACAAACGAGGACAATCTTTACAAGACAAACAACATTCGCGTTAAACACTTGCTAAAATCTTCTTTCTGAATCGTATGAGGTCTTTTTATTTTATTGTTATACTTTGAAGTTTGTAGTGTTGTGGACCTCAGTTCTCCTGAACAGAAAAC
>JABFOX010002846.1:0-10969 GCA_022817665.1 Axea sp. ZL-2020 | reverse complement strand
TTTCGAATTGCCACCGAAATTCATCGTCCGAAAACCTCTACCGGCCATATGAAGAAGTTTCGCGGTGTTACAATTTAAATTTTAAGGTTGTTCCACGGATGCTTCCACGGAGTTAGTGTGTTCTTAAATACAAATGATACCACATATTATATGTCATAAAATGATAACAATCAAATACTACAAGTATGGGAGAATTTATTTAATTCAAATATTTAAACCTTTTATTACATATGCAAGCGTATTTCGAAAAATATATCCGATATATGAGCAGACGACAAAAAAATCGTATTTTTGGAAATATATCCGCACATGTAATATGCTAATGATGATATTTATGATCATTAAATTTTTCATTCACTTGTGAAATTTTTAAAGCAGTTTTTAATGTTATTCAGTTAATTTAATAAATTTTAAATTTGAATTGTAATAAGGTGAAGCTACATCATATGACAGATAGACGTCTTTAGACTATGCATTCTCCATCGCAAATAAGAAAAAATATTAGGAAAATAAGATTTCATTTAAATTAGTTTTAAACAAATGGAATATGTAAGATATGTGTATTACGAGTTTTTCATTTAAATTAAAATTAAAATTGTATATTTGAATGAAAAATATAATTTATATCAGTTGATACATTTTCAAAAATAAAAATGTTTATAAAAATGCATACATTTCTCAATTCCATAATCCAGTACAAAATTACTACTTTAACTTTATTTCGATTTAAAAGCTTATCTTACAAATGTCGTATATTTCATTATCAAATAAAATCAAATCAAATAAAAATAAATAAAACATTTATACTTTTACTTTAAATACCAAAATACTAACCAAACTAACAAATTGTTATAATTGTTGGTTTAATTAGAAAAAACTCACAATTGGTTAATTTGTATATAAAAACTAACCAAATTAACAAATTGTTCAGTTCGTTAGTTTAAATATTAAAAAATTAATAAAATTTAGAATTCGTTAATTTGGATAGTTTTTTTTAATATACAAACTATTAAATTGCTATTTTTGTTAGTTTTATATAATTAAACCAACAAATCTTACAGTTTGTTAGTTTCATTAGTATTTTGATATATAAAGTGAAAGTAGAAAGGTTTTGTTTATATTTATTTAAATGAAATATATGACAATTGTAAAATAAGATTTTAAATCAAAATAAAATTAAAATTAAAGTAGTATATTTGTATTGAATTATATAACTGATAAATGTATGCATTTATATAAGCATTTCTATTATATCTATTAAATTTGAAGGTTTAAATTAAAACTAAAATTATATTTTATATAAAGCTAAAATTTAATCAAATTCAAATTCAAATATTCTGTAAATTCGTCTACTCCGTCTGGTCACGTGACTTCCGTGATATATAACCTTAAACTGTTAATTATGTGGCCAACTTCATGCATGGAGCCCTATAGTAGAATCAAACTATATCAAAAATATTTGCGAACGCAATTTCAAAACTCCAATGTAAGTCGTTTATCAGGGATGGTTTCTCAAAGTTAGTGTTTTCTTAAATACAAATAAAATCACATTATTATACTGTCGTAAACTAACCAAGGCTGGATTCAATGAATACGGGATAATTTATTCAGTTCACAAGTCTACACTTCTCGTAAAATATGTGTAAAGATATTTTGTAAAGTACTTGTAGTTTTCAAAACACATCCATATATTCGACAAAAAGTTTAGAGTTTTTAAATTGAATAAATGCTTTTATACTACAGAATTCTATTTTAATCAGTTAATGAAAATGCAATGTATAATAAAATTTAGATTTAAAAAGACACTAACTTCGAATACTTGATACCTCACTTTAAATAATTAGGTAAATTATATTTATTAAACTATTAATAAAATGATTGAACAGTTGTGTAATTTTTTTTAGTAAATTTATATGTAATTGTGATAAAAAAAAATCATAAAATGAACATTTTCACCAAATAAGTTAATTCTTTAGTTCGCAATCATTAAGTTCGTATTTTTGTCAGTTACAGAGCTAACTTCAGTTTGTACAATTTATAATGCCATCTAACTACACTATGTATACATTGTTTTGTACTGTTTTCATCGTGAATAACCACGATAATAAGGCCATTCAAAAATATATATATAAATATACACACATACACGAACATTGAATTATACAATATAAATAAAGGATAGCGTTGCAAAAACGTGACATTATAATTAAATAATAAAATTATTAACGGTGAGAATATACAAATGCATAAAGAGCACATGTTAAATAACCTTGACAAATAGGTTGTGCATAAAAGTTTAACTTTATTTTTATAAATATATAGTAATATAAAATTCATTAGTTTATTCAAGTGAATAATATATAATTAATTATTTGAATAAAATTAATTATTAATACATGTAAATGTAACGTGTTACATTTATGTACAATATTTCAGATGTCTAATCAATTGGAAGAAATAATTCTAATTAGTGATAATTCTGGTGAAAAATCTGTAGTATCATATGATGCATGTACAGGAAATCAATTAAAAGTTTACAAATATGGTGGCATTATAGCGCCACATACTTTGCAGGTTAGCAATTATTTTTTATGTAATATATATTATTATTATTGTTATTGTTATTATTATTATTAAATATGCGATACAGTGCTTAAATTTTTTGTATTTTCTTGCAGTACATATTTTTTATAATATTAAACAAAGATAGCTTTTAAAAATGTTCAAATAACTTATACATTAAATGATATTATTTTAATTTGTATACAGAATTTTTTTAAATTATAAATGTTTTTTTACAAAATTAGTGATTTTTTTTAATGAAATAATTTATGTAATTATAAATAATTTTCTTAAAACAATTATTTAAAGATTTCAAAAATTCTTAAGATTATTTAAATATGAAATAGAGATATGTATTTAATTGTAAAAATTATATATTATTAGTTATATTTATTGATTTTAAATTAAAAAAGATTAATTAATAAATAAAATAATAATGTATTTTTTTAAATGTTTCAAACAAAAGTTTATTTTTTTAAACAATCTTACAATTACAATGTATACAAAATTAACAGAATTGTATTTGGTTTAAATGGCCAAGTATATAAATTATTTATAATTCTTAATATATTTAATTTTAAGAATAAATTACCTTTGTAATAATAGAAAAATAAACATTTTAAAATGTTTATAAAGTAAAGAAAGTGCCTATTCAGATAGAAAACTGTAACAAATGATTTGATAAACATTTAAAACACATGATGCTATTTTGTCGAGCATACTGACACATGAAATCTGAAGTTTCTAAGTTTTGTTAGATTTTATTTTATATTATAACTAAAGGGTTTTAATTTAGCACTTTATATATTTGAAATTATTTATTTTGGGTTAAAATTATTACATTTCATATGCTAAATATGAATGAAAACATACCATCCTGGGTTTCAATTATTTGAGTCATATATGAAGTTTTTTTATGTTTGAACAGATACTTTATAAAGTTAATCACAAAGAAAACATAATTTATAAATTTTATTAATTTTACCTTTTTCTATGGATTGAATGTATTATTTTAATTAATACTTATATTTATTATATAATATTTCTTATATTGTGATTATTTTATTTTTCTTAATAATTAAACAAATATATTTAAAACATACTTTCTATTTTAAATCTTTTTAATCTGTTTATTATAAATGATGATTTTTTTGTGTTATATTATACTTGTAGATAAATATATTTAAATTAACTGATAATTATTCTTTAAGATTATACATTCAATTTAAATGCAATTTTATATAAAAATGATTAAACAAAAATGTTTATCTTGTTTCAAAAGGTATGAGAAATAAAACAAAAATTAAATAATAGCAATAGAAAAATCATGTTATAAAAATATATCAAGTATAAATTAAATATTATATTGATATTATATGAAATATGTTTAGAATTAATAAAATTGGTCAACAATATTTTTTATTCTAACAAAAACTTCTGTTCATTTATTTAATGATACTTAAATATTCAATATTATCAACAATTTAGCAAATCATTAAGATTTTAAAAATTGTGTACATTGGCATTCCCAATACAAGTTACTGAGTATAGAGTAGAGTATTTCATAGAACACAAATGTACAATGCATACATTTTTCACCTTATATGTATATGAGGTTTTATTTATTTTTAACAAAAGTGATAAAAATAATCAATTCCTGTAGTTAATGCAGTTTGTATTTTATAATAAAGAAATTATATTTTTAAGGATTAATAAAAGTTATAGTTTTGATTTTTTTACTCGCTATTAGTTTGTTCCTTACTCAATTTACATGAAATTTAAATAGCATTTTGTATTATTTTGCATTTTGTAGTAATATAAAATTTAATAAATATATTATTCATATATCAAAAAAAAGTTAAAGGAAAAAAAACTATAATCAGCTATTTTCATGGAAATGTTTTTTTTTTTTTTGTTAAATTAAGTAAAAGTAATTTAAATAAAAATTGAAGCAGTTATTTTGTTATATTTTTATGTATATGTATATATAATACATTATAAATAAGTATTTATTATAGATACACACAAGTGTGTGTCAGATTTTGTGTTACAAATCGACTTGTACTCAAAGACAATTATTTATCATTTGTTCACCAGTTTAAAGATTAATACATCTAATTATGAGATTATTGCAAATGAATCATTATACATATAATTTTTAGGTATTACGTGATAGTTATCTATTAGCGGCAGATACAATAAAACCCCGTCTCTATCTTTGGCCATTAAATAGTCAGACACCACTTTCTGATGTACATCTGCCTACACCAGGAAAAGTTTCAGCTCTTGCTTGTGCCCCAAATGGGAAATTTGCAGTTGCTGCAATTAATGAAAAATTATTTCTTTGGCAGTTATGCAATGGGCGTCTTCTAGCAACTTTGAGTGGTCATTTTTTAATAGTAACAACTATTAGATTTAATGCAGATGGATCGTGTTTTGCAAGTGCAGCTGATGACTGTCTTATTTTTATTTGGTCCTTAGGACAATGTGCTAATAACTTTGACTTACCAGAGGATAGTTGCAAACCTTTATACAAGTTCTCAGATCATTCAGGTTCAGTAAAAGATATTTGCTTTGGCAGTTTTGCAAGACGATCAATATTATGTTCAGTTTCTTTAGATAAAAGTTTAAAAATTTATGATACGAGTACAGGATGTATACTTCAATCATTGATTTTTGATGACTCATTAACATCCGTTTGTTTAGATACTAACGAAAATTTTATTTATGTTGGTACTTTAAGAGGAAGTATTATGCAATTTAATTTGAGAGACAAAATTCAAACTATTGACTGTATTGCAAGAAACAGAGAACTCAAAGTATTTAATTCACATGAAGTAGCGATTTCATGTTTAGCTGTTTCTTTAGACTGCATGACATTATTATCAGGAGACTACAATGGCAAAGTTATAGTATGGAACATTATGCAAAGAAAACCCAAAAAAGAATTTGTCTTGAAGGGAAAAATAAATAATGCCATATTCTCAAAAGCATATGAAAATTACAAAGCTCATACAATAACACCCAGTATAGCTGTTAAAACATTGAAATGGTCATCAGGTGACTCCGAGAATGATTGTTTAGAAATAATTTGTGAAAATGAATGGTCAAATATATTAAACTATGATGATTATGTAAAACCTAATGAATTTCACATTGAGTCGAGTGATAAAACTTTGGCAACAGAAAATGAGAAATTAAAAAGAATAAATAATAGTTTAATGAGAATAATTATGAAAAATAAAGTGATTAAATAAAAAAAAAAAAGAAAAAAAACTGACTGACTCATTTTTTCTTGTATTATATGATATATAATTTAAATTACATTTTATAAAAATATTTTTGTAAAACGTTTTTTATCTGTACATCTCTTATCAAACATTAGACATTATTATTTTATCGAGAATTAGATAAAATATTTAATTAATGTAATAAATATTATTTTTTACTGGAATTTTGAAATAAAAAAATATTTTTAAGCTTTATAAAATAAGTTAGATCTTCAAAACTTTATTTAATTATATAGTTTATTATTAAGTTCACATGTATGCATCAGTTAACACTTGTTTCACATTTATTTGATTATAATTTTAAAAGTTCCAAATCATTGTATATAATTCACACTTTCTTGAAAGGGAAACATTTCAAATATTATAAATATCATACGTTATAAAATAAATGGTTTATTTTGTATGTTATATGACTGTAAAGAAACACTGTGTAACTTAAATCACATCTTTTTGCTAGTTTTTTATTAGGTAAAAAAAATATCAGTATACTTAAAGTAAAGTTAATTATAGTATAATCCATTTATAACATTAAAAAAATATATATCCATTATATAAATTGGAACAAAATGAGCAATACAAAAGAATCAAAATTAATAACATAATTTTATTATATAATAATATAATTTTCCGAACAAATTAAAAATTATTGAATAGTAGATGAATAATTGCTACAAAAATAATAAAGTCCGAATTAATTACTTTATATTCAATAAAATTCAACATAAATAAATCAAGGTTTTATAAAATACCTCTTTAATATTTTTTATTCTATATTTTAAAAATTAAAATTTTATTTTAAATCGAAATATAATTTATATTATGTTAATTAAATTACATAAATTACTAAAAATTGATCAGCCCATATTTCAAAATTACTAGAAGTTTATTTAATCTCATGGTTGTAGTTCTTTTTATGAAAAAATATCAATTTAATTTTGTTAACACAACGATAATTTCGTAGGGATTTTAGTATAAAATGATTGGAATATAATTAAAATAAATTTTCTCGTATGTACTTCAAAAACTGCATTTTTATTAAATTTTTGTAATATAAACTGTTAAAATATAAACATAATTAAAATTTTGCAAATCAAACGTAGTTTATTAATTTATTGAAATACTTCAAAATCGTTCATAATACTGAATTACTAGAGTTTATCATAAATTGGTTCTTAAGTCAAAAATCACTTCATCAATTTGGCTAATTTTAATTAAATGAATGTATGTTTTAATAATCTATGCAAATGTGTAGTAATTAAAATATAATTATTAATATGTACTTCTATCATTCACTAATTACATATTTACATTGATAACGATGAAGATTATATTTCAATGTTTGATACAGTTCATCTTCACACTATAATGTTGCTTATTAAATATTAAATAAAATATATATAACGATAACGCAGTTAGACATGATGCATATACTTTTTACAAATGACATTGCTGGCGCTACATTATATGGCTCCTTTCTCTTATAAAAATATATTTACGACAATTATTTAGAAGTGTATTAAATAGCCTCGCGTCTACTTAAATTTTTCACTGATAAATATAAAACATTAGAATGATTAAATTTTGATAACAATTTCATCAATTAAAATAAGATATTATAATAGAAATTTATGTTAAAATGGTTTATCATTCAGTCTTATATTTCTAGTAAAAATTTTTATAGTTACATTTTATTATTAAACGAAAAATTAAAGTTAGTTCAATTTATTAATTATAAATTTATGAAAGCTACCACACTTATCACAGTAACAAAACCTTGCGAAGTATTTTCTATGAATTATACTTTTTTCATTATTAAAAAAAAGTTAATTCTTCTCAATGCAAGTGGTGTCGAATTATTACATTATTATTTTTGTACAAAATAAAATAAATAATTAATAAAGAAAAATGAAAATCAATCACTGTAAATAATTAATTATGATTAAAAGATGTAAAGTGTGGTAAGTTTTTACATCTGAAAGTGCAAATCTACTAAGAATTATTTACTTCGATAAATATTAGAAAATATATTGTAAAAAATATGAAAATAAATAAATGATAATACAAAAAGAGATCCATGTATGAAACGAAATCAAAATTACAGAAAAAGTATATTTAAATAAAGAAACATTTAACTATAACTAAGATATTATTAACTTGAATTTGACTAACACATTTTACGTAATGTTTTAAACAAACTAGTAGTGGCAAATTATAATTAAAATTATTCACAACTCTAATTGCAATTCAGAATTTATTGTGAACTTCCTCATTTGATTGAATAATTCAGAAATTAGATTACCTGGAACTGTTAAAATATTTCAGCACAGAAAATACTAACTTCTATCCAATGTTTTATAATTGTAATTAATTCACTAAAGTGAAATTCTTCACGACTCTATGTTAAATAAGTTGGAAAGAAACATTATGATTCCAACTGACTTTGCAATTGTCCGACTATTTTTTTAACCCAACCAGCTTGACTCTGACCCACAGAGATGTCCTCAAATTCATTAAATTCACTTAATAAAAGTTTTCCATGAAAGTGCTTAATTCCATAACCATAAAGTTTTTTCAAATTCTCTGGTTTAGCAGGTATAGGTGGTGGTGTTGTTTTCTCCTTAACCGGTGTCCGATAATAAGATAATTCCTCTGAATCACTAAAAATAGCACTATCCCTAAAAGATTCATCTGCATCATAATCGACATAATTTTCTATTGATTCGAAAGATTTTTCATAATCAATTTCATATTTGTCATTAAGTTCGAGTTTTTGCGATGTTTTGGAATCATGAAGCGTTTCAGCGAAAAGAAAGCTAGGGTCAGCATAATCCGATTGAGCGATGCGAGCCCCAAGACCTGAACTTCCTTGTTTATAATAAAGTGAAGGTTCCCGTGATGATGGCATTGTTGTAACACAACCCACTAGTTCTTCTGCATCAGAAAGCGATTCTCGATTTAGTTTATTTTTGGTGATTTTCTTTTTGGTTTTAGCAAAACCAGAAGCTGACTGGTATTGTTTGCTGTTATCAAGATCTTCGTTAAACTCCAGAGTTTCTGTACTCAACGTTGAACGGAGACCCTGTATAAATTATAAGTTGTTTTTAGTTATGCAATTATTAAATCATTGTATGTAATAGTAAACAAATAATTTTTAGATGAAAATATATTTACTGCACAACATTGGGAAATTGTTAATTTAAATATAGAATTCATTTGATAGCATAAAATGATTTCATTTTTATACAATTATCTGACTAATTAATCTTGTAAAAATTCATTTAAAAATAATGTTTGTATTTTAAAATTCATAACTATATATATAAAATTTGATTGCATATATTAAACAACTAGCGACATTATTGGCAACATTCTTTTATAAATAATTAATAACGTACATTTCATTGAAGAAAGAACAAACTATCAATATTAATATTAATATAATTTTAATAAAAAATATCAATGTTGGTAAAACAAATTTCTTTTTGAATTAGACATCCTCTTAAAGATTTCTGTATAAAATTATTGTTATTGCTGTTTATAAAGTTAAAAAAAATATAGTCTAGCTTTATGTGTTCCAAATTTTTGTTAGAGATTATTATTAATATCTAAAAGTAATTTCTATTTAGTACCTAATATGAAAGATAACTACTCTTTTTTAATACAATAATCACCTGCAAACGACTACCAGCTTTCGATAAAACACTTCGAAAGATACTGCTGTTATTAGCTCTGTATATCTTATGATCTGGATGAATGTTTGTGCTAGATGATGGGATGTGCAGCTCCGAATTTGAATCTGTAAAGGATTCATCCAATGGACAGAAGCCCGTTGAAGATGTCATAGAAGTTGAAGTTGGGAATTTCGCGATTCGACCACCTGGTTGGCAAGTGGAAGCATAACGTTCCATGTCTTCCAGATTAATTTCTGCGGGTTTATCGGATGCAATGGTAAACGGTCTTTCATTCATCGGTTTACCATCGCGTTGCAAAAAGCGAAATTTTGAAGTTGTGAGATGTGATACGGGACTAATCTGGAAACTACGCGGCAACGAACCGCATTTTTGTGGAGAAGTTGGCAAGCTGTCGCAAAGTTTTGTTAACCAGATGGCAGGCTGTGTAGGACTATCATTTTCACGTTGCTCACTATCACGCAAATTTTCCCAGACGCGTTGAAGATTGTCATAATTACCAAATTCGCTAGATTCGTCTTCTTCCGGATGACAGTTTGTTTGAGATGATACTGTGGTCGATACGCTGCTATCTCTGAAAATTTAAACGCTTTGTTTATTAAAAGACACTTTTTAAATTTTGTAATTGTACTTCATAATTACGTGTGCGTAAGAATTAAAATATTAAATATTAATGAATGCAAATGTAGGAGAAATGTCTATATTAATGAATAATGATTAAAAATAAAATATTTTATTACGCATTCCATATTATTGATCAATATATTTGAATTAAAGATTTAACAATTGTTGTATCATTTCTGTTATTGTAACTAAAAGCTCGTACATGCAATTTAGTATTCGAGTTTAAATAAAAAGCCACTACTG
This sequence comes from Axea sp. ZL-2020, assembly GCA_022817665.1. Classification (NCBI taxonomy): domain Eukaryota; kingdom Metazoa; phylum Arthropoda; class Insecta; order Hymenoptera; family Scelionidae; genus Axea; species Axea sp. ZL-2020. The sequence goes on along the minus strand of JABFOX010002846.1, from coordinate 561 downwards.
TACCTTCATAATACTTCGAAATCCAGTTATTTTTTTATTTACATATATACATAACTTTAACCATGAGTAGAAAATAACAAAAGAGGTTTTACAAACGAAATGTATCATAGTTTGTATTAATTACTCTGTTCTGAAAAAAGTCTATTGAAAGAAAGAAGTATTAGTTAAAAGTGTTGGATATTTCTACTGCTTTGAAATGAATTAAAAGATACAGTAGATTAACAAAATTAAGATTATAAATAATTTTGAATAAATATATTAACATAGTAAGCGTATCATGCAAGAATAATGTGAAATGTAATGTAGATTCGTCAAAGTACAGTTTATTTTTTAAAAACTTAAATACATGTGTCATCATTTCTATTACATTTCCTTATTTGTACACATGCAGAATATAAATATTATTTCAACAACACCAGATTTATTGGAAATTATGAAATAAAATAATTGTAAATAAAGAATTACTTTTTAATCTTCTCGACCTCGCCATCTTTCACAGTTATCTTTTCACAATGTCGTTTGCTCGCTTTAGGACTTTTCCGTTCATCAGAACTTTGTTGC
>JABFOX010002845.1:0-10973 GCA_022817665.1 Axea sp. ZL-2020 | reverse complement strand
AAACCATGTCCATTATTCCGGTCCTTCATACTTTCTATACTTATTCGGTCGCTTATTCCTTTCATTTGCCTCTTTCGTTTCGACTCACATTTAATTCATCTATTTATATCAATATTTTATCAAATAAATAAAGAGTGTAACCTTAAGGTGTTTTTCTTCATTTATTGTCTACGCACGTTTCGATACAAATGATTAAAAATGTTTTTCTTTGATTTCCAATTTTCAAATTCAGCAAATATCTTTGTTTGTGGAATTTATTACAAAGTGTCATGTCTAAGGTTTATTATTCACTATATATTTATACAATTTTTGTTTTTTTGTTCTTTGATAGGTTACCGAATAATTTTTAACGCATCTGAATAAATCTTAATGTAATTTAAATACATTTTCACTTTCTATACGTTATAACTTGAAGTTATACTTCTACTTGAGGTGTTATATGTTAAATGTTAAATGTTATACGCTACTTTTCTATGTCAAAATGCTTTACATAATTCAAATTATTTTTAAAGATTTTTATTTAGTTATTTATATATTTATATATTCGTAAACCAACTAAGTATAAAATATGTGTGCGCATGTTTTCATGTAAACTAAATTGATTTTTCATTTTCGTTTGCTTAATATACCACTTTTACTTTATTTGATCAGTTTCATAAAAATATAATGATTGATTTTACTTCTGCTTAGAAATCAGTATAACAATAGTAATACCAAATTTCTGACTTGAGATTACACGCACAAGAAATCGTTAAAAGTACTGTCATATTTATGTATAAATGTATATGATATATGAGTGAGATGTAGTACGGTAACTTATATGAATCTATGCACAAAACAATAAATGTAATACGTTATAGAAAAATAACATTGCACACAAATACGTGTTATGGTATAAATAATTACGTCAGATTACGTTTTTTGTTACAATCAATTTTTTACGTATTTCAGCAACAGCAATCATGTAGATTAAAAGACAGGGTTGAGATAAACTTTTCATATGTATGTTTAAAATTGTTTTATCGAACGATTATTAAAATATTCACTATTTTCAATGCGGCTTCATTTCTAACATTTATTAAAGCGTGGCATTGCATTCCACGTAATAATGGAACATATGGTATGTGTTATTGATAACCTAAAATTATCATAAAATTGTCTTACTTTGTTTAGAACACAGTTAAATTTCTACCGCTGAAAACCGCAGTTTTATGGAAAAGTTCAAAAGCCCTACTGGTTAAAAATATTGCTATGATCAGTAAAACCATTTGTAGTTTAAACAAATAAAAATACTATAATAAAGAAAAATTACATGATTGTAATGTAATTAGAGCATTATTTATAAGAGTTTGCATAATTTTAATTTACCACTGCCATCTTGTACAAATGAATCAACAATAAAATGAACTTTTTGTATGAAAATATATTAATTACTTTATTTTATGATTATACTGTTTACTGTATATTGTTTCTATCTTTAAGTACGATTTATAACGTGAGTTCAAAAAGTATAATTTTACAGCAAAAAGAAAATGTCTCAGATCTATTGTTAGATCTAGTATTAAATTTGATATTAAATCAGATTTTAACTTCATTCTTGATAAAGAAATATTTCAAAATCTTTGTATAAAGAAAATATTTCGTTTAAGTATAATGCAAAAAAATATGTTGAAAATTTTAACTGAAAGTAAAATTTTCTCAACATTACACAGAATTCTTTTAATATAAGAATAATCAAATGTCATTATTTTATAAATGATTAGCATAGAATAACGAATGCATATACATAAATCTAATAAATAAAGAAAATATTTAAAAAGACAAGAATAGTAGAATAAAATTGTTAATATAACGTTTACATAAAATTTCAAATAATATAACATTACATTTTAAATTGTGGTTTATAATTATGTTAAAAATAATGAATACTTTCATTTCAATAAAAGTATCATATATAATTAAATATATAATACTCAAATTAATGTTAAACTGCCATGTATATATAATACATAATTGCACATTTATAATAATATGTAGGAATTATTTGTACATGTGTGTACATACATATACGTATAAATACTTTTATGAAGGAATAATCACGACATGACTGAATTGAAATTTGAATATAATTTAATTCAGAAATATTCATAAGTATAAGCATTATTTGGGTATATAAAAATATATCAATTTCATGTAATAAATATTATATTTTAATAATTTTAATTTTTACATTTCATCTTATACAAATATTACAAGCCTCTATGCTTCAGCGGACAATACTAATCTACTTTCTCTGTGGGAAACTTAATGATGACATAATTTAATATTACTATATAAACCGATTAAAATTCCTGAAGGAGAAAGTACATTAAATTTGACTATCCTTTTTATTATATTTTATGTTGAATAAATATAACATAATTGTTCGTAACCTTAATTTCATGTTTGTACATTTATTAATTTTATTTTGACGAATATTGCTTAATTGATATTCCAATACTTTATATAATTTGACAGATGTTCAGTTCAGAAAATACTGCTACAACTGTCACGTAAATACTGACCAAGCATACATATTTTTAAGGCATAATTATTCTGACAAATAGTATTGCATATTTCAATACAAACAATTTTTAATAGCACAAATAATAAATATTTTTAGCTCTAATAGAATTTCCTTTATTTATTATCAATTAAAATGACAAAGGAAAACCATATTATCTGTAGATATGCAAATAAATTTCTGTAATACATCATCTTTTAAAACAAACTTACGATTTGTTCATAAAAATTAACTGTTTAAATAGTTAATGACTATTTTTTACTATTACTACGTTAATTTTAATTTAACTAAAATAAATAATGTAATTATTTGAATTAAGATAATTGCATCTTTCATACAAATATTAATAACTACAAAAATGTCTATTATTTTTATTATATTTATATTTATTTCGTATAACTTCAACTTTTGGTGTATATTTTTGTCCTCAGTTCCGTAACGAAACCGTGTTAACGCAAAGTAACATTTCAAAACACCATTGTAATTACAACTATTACACCAAGCACACCACAAGGGTAAGTAATTAAAACTTAATCATTTTGAACTTAAAATAACTTTGGGTTTTATTAATTTTAACACATTTGGTCGACAAACTACATTTATTGAAATTTATTTAGCAAAAATGAATTCCTGTGATGAAAGTTATTTTATTAAACGCTCTATAAAATGAATTTAATATTGAAACTGTAATAAATGAGATTATTCAGAATAATATTTATATGTTACAACGCGCGTAAAAAAGCAAAATTGTACTAGCAATTAAGCAGCTTTACTTATGTTGGCACATAAAGTCACAAATGGAATATCGAAATAATTTTATCTCACAGTAATAGATTGTACGTTTCTTTGAATCAAATTAAATGCTGGAGCTACATTGTATATTGCAATAAAATCGATGGTAATGCAAAAATGCAAAATTCCCAAGGCGCAATCTACATTTTTCCGCCGCAAACGTCTACGTAATTTTTTCTTCGGTGAGTAATGTTCTGTATATGGCTCGAAGCTACTACATACGATAATAGCTAACACGCGTATATTCACGCATGTAACTGTCGAGATGCGGTGTATCTCAAGGATTGTTCGTGACAAGAACTTCGCAGCTTTTATGCAGCAACTGAGAATTTATGCCCTTATCGCGTTTATATCTTATGCAAATTGCAGTCCTTGCTATAGGGCATTCTCTTTTCGTCTGCCTCTTTATTGGCGAACTCTTTAATGCTACACGGCATACCTACAATGATATGCATATGAATGAAAATAAGTTTCCAGGAATTCTGACTCTCTGACTTTCGAGGATTACATTTGGACCTTCCTTCGTTAACAAATTCAAAACTTTACGTTGATACTTCTATGTCCTTTTATACCTTCAACCTGGCAACGATTTCTGCATATACGCGTAGATATTAAGACGTACACTCGCCATTTCTGAAGTTTCAAAAATTATATACGAGCATGTTGACAGCAATTACAGCAGACTTAACGGTAATACTTTATTACCATTGTAACAATCATGTGTAAACATTGTACCTGCATTAGTTGAAAATGCTACATAAGTTTAATGTTTAACAGATTTTTAATAAATTTTACAGTTAGAATTACATAAACATATTTATATTCTACTCTTTGCAAAACGAATTTTTCTCAAAATTCGAAGTTTTTTGAAGTTATTAATACGAATCTATGATCAAATTTTAAAATGCAATACAATAGGTTAAACACGATACCCCAGTGTTCTTAAACATTATTTATTTTCATTAAATTTCTTTGAAATTTTATTTTTTGAAATAACAAATTTTAGAAGTGAATTTTAAAATTAACAAGGTTAGTAATTGCGGATTTTTTATTTTTTTATTTTTTTTTTATTATTAAACTACAGTGTTTGAGTTTTGTAAATATGGCAATTGATTCATATTTGCAGTGCCTTCATATTACAAAAATAATTAATGTTTTATTTTTATTATGGATTTGTTATTAACAATTGCTAAAAAAATGTATAAAGTAAATGAATGACAATAATATAATCTCAACTTCATTACATTTTTCTGTAGCTTACATGTCTGATCTTTGAAAACCTTCGATGTTAGTAAAAATTTTTAATTACAACTAAATGATTCACAATTGTACACATAACAATTCTTTTACTTTATACTTATTGATTATATTAAGATTCTTTATTATGTATTTATTCAAACTAAATACAAAAATGTGAAAAAATGCGAAAAATTTTATGTCATTTAATAACTACCAGCAATCTAATACCAACAGAAAATGTAGTACAATGAAAAATATTATTTTGTAAATATACTCGAAGTAAAAACAAATATATGATTATTTTAACTAAAAAACAAAAATTGGAAAAAATAATAATGAAACAAGACGGGTGCAAATGAGCAGAGCACACAAGTAGTGGTTAAACCTGCACTGAATTTCATGTAGATTTGGAAATGTTAATTGTATTTTTATTCAATGTTAAAACAACATTGTATAATGCAGATACAGAATTCAAAACGTCACAACAACCTTAGAATATTAAATCACAGATTTTTATTTAGCATTGTTAGGATTCGTTTATATTTAAAAATGTATTTTGCTGTAATTTTTGATAATATTATAAAATAAATATAAAGATTGATGTACAGCATATGCAAATATTATCGATAGTCTGGCATTAGTTTAGCGAATCTTTTCTAGACGACTGTCACACTATTTTACCGCATGAGTCTATAATATTATTCTAAATTTAGTGAAGATATATTTTTCGTGTATAAAAATATTATAATTACAGAAATAAGAAAGTGTTTTAAGAAGTGTTCTTAAATTCAGGAGCGCTGAAAAAAATATTGCTTAATGTTGTCAGTTAATCTTTATTCGTCTTGTGATCGGTGCTACAAAAATATGCATATGTGATGAAAAGACATTAAAAAGTATCTGTAATTTATTTCAAATAAAGTTCGTTTGCTTTATTGCGAATATTCAGTAAACAGCTTTTATTTGTTTGGATACAATAAAATTAGACTATTTTTATACAAAAGCAGCAAATCATTTCATTTTTAAATAACCTGAGAAACATAATGAATTATCCTATTAATATTTCATAACGAACAACTTCTACGTTTGAGTTACTACGTTTTAGTTAAATAGTTTTATTTAATAAAAATTTGGTCAGTACAAAAATATCAATAGTGATTAAATGAGCTAAATTTCCAGAAATTAATTATAATTAAAATAATAAAAATAAATGCAAATAATTTTTGTTTCAAATGAATTAATCCAATTTAAGTCTAATAAATGTATGAAACTTTCTAGATATAATTCACACAAAAATGGACACTTCTAGTTTTAATTTGTTACGTTGTAAATGAAGCATTTTAAAAATCTTTCTTAAAAAGTAATTTGTAAATTTTTTAATGAAATCTGTGTTAAAATTCATGAAAATTCAAAAACTGAATACTTTATTTACGAGAACATGAAATTAGTAAAATTTTATGATTTTTTTACTTCTCATTGTTATTAAATTATATTCATGGAAACGTGCAATAAGCATAAAAATAAATATATTTTTGAATTTATATGACTCTTAGTTGAATGCTACAAACAGAGTGCAAACAATTAATTTATTTGATATTCTGTACTTGAGTAAACATTTTTAATTTGCACGTGCAATAGCTTTAATCAATATTTTATGGTTTTTAAGATAAAATATAATATACACTTTGTTTTACTCACTGAACATTTTTTAAATTTTTGTTTATCTTCCGATAATTATTTTACCAGCATGGTAAAAATATATTAACTGGCGTATAATATAACAAAAAAAAACAATTAAAAAAATGAAATATCATTAATTTGACAGTGTTTATATATTTATAAGAATATATGGTTTAATATATTTAAGAAGAGAAAAATAACTTTTACAGTTTGAACTAGGGAATTCATTAAATATTTTTAAAAAGTATGATGTATTTTTTTTTTCGAAATAAGATATAATATATGTAAGGAGAATCAACAAACTGTATGATTTTGCATGTTCGAAATGTCTAATATTTTTAAATATATGTATTTATGCATGAAATTAAGGAATACAGTCAAATGAGGCATTTTTTAAAAATTGCACATATATTCATATATTTTAATACATTTTAATGTCAGCAATGTGAAATCTTTTGCTCCAATTCAATAGAAATTTTTGTCTTAAAACCGGACATCCTGTAATCAAAATAGATGTCTACTTAAAATAACTGGGTTCTGTTTATTTTAAAGACATTTTATAGAGTGTTATAGTAACATGAATACTTAGAACTTCTTTGTAATCTAGTTTCCATAACTTTTAATCATAAAAAAATGTTTTTTTTTTTAACTTTCCTAAAAATAAGAAAAGTCAGGGTATAAATATATTAGTCTGATTAGCTGCGTAAAATTCATTTACCGAAGTATACGCTTTCTACTGAAATATACGTTATTATTTAAATTTTAATGAAGATATGAATATTTATTTTTGTTTTGTTCATCTAAAACTGTTACGATTTTATCTATAATATTCAAATATTTAAGTATCAAATTGTAATATTATAGGATTATTTATTATATCATTATTATTATTATTATAATATGATTACATAAATTTGCAATTAATGGGTCATTAAATTTCTGTACTAATAAATCCTAAAAACTGTACATTTGAATATTGTATTGGAATATAAACAACTATTATTGTACCTCATAAATTATAATGTAAAAAAAATTATTCGGATAAAGTGTGCAAATACTCACGTTAAAAAATGAATTTAAAAGTAATGATAAATAAATTTATGTCGTATTTGAAATTAATTATATTTGTCGTTTTTTTAACGTGTAAACTTCTGTAAATTTTAAGTTTTTTAATTGTGAAATTTTAATTAAAGAAAACAACTAATTATAAAACAGTTTATTTTACACTTCAAAATTTCCTTTTCGTCATAAATTAAAAATTAATATAAAGGGCAAAATTAACCACATATTTCTCTGAATTTATCGCACATAAAAGAATTGTTTGCTTCCGTTTATTTATATTAAAAAAGTAAGATTAAGTAATTCTAATTAATTCTTTATTATAATTATTACAATCGGGATTAATTTCCTTATTTTTTTGTATATGTATTTTATATTATTTTTATTGTTAATCGGTTTTTATTTATTTATTTGGTTACTGTATGATTTATTTATGTTACTATCTATTTAATTATTCAGTTCTTTATACATTTATTTATTAATTTAGTTATATATTGATGTATTTATTTACAAACTAATTAATTAATTTATTTATTCATTTATTAATTCGTTAATTTTTTATTCAATTATTTATTTGTTGTATTTATTTAACTATTCATATATTTATACATTCATTCATTTGTATGTTTATATATTTATTTTTTATTCATTATTTGATATATTTAAAGGCTCATTTAATTATTAATTATTCTGTTGTTCTTTTATCAATTAATTTAGATATTTATTTATTTATTTTGTACTCTTTTTTGGTTCTTTTACTAATTTATTTATTTATTTCTGATCATTAATTTATTTACTTATTTATTCCATTTTTATTGTTTTCTTTATTCATATAATTCTGTATATGTTGAAATATTTATTTTATTTAGTTTTTTATGTATTTATTTATTTACTTTACTTCACTATAATACCACATTAATTAATTTTGCTGAAAGATTGTTTCTGTAATATTACATCAAAACATGATATATTTACTAATTCACATCTTACATAACGCTAAATTTCAAAACATTAAAATAATTCAATTTTTCTTTTCTTTTTTGTCATTTTAATTTAAATCTATTGTTTTGATTCAATGTGTAGCTTTAAAGTGAAATTATTTTTTCTACATTTAATGTGCATTTATTTGTCTTTTATCAGATTGCTTTCATAATTCAGAATATCTATCACACGGGTTTTTATAAATCGTGTAATTAAATACACTTCGTTTTCATTTAATGCATCATTTTTATGCGTATTCAAGATTGAATACTCTTTATTTTCAATACACTTATGATGTTTTATAAAACAAACTTAAGAACCATATGTCGTTTTATTTTTATATATTTCGTAATATTTTTTTTTATAAATATATTTGACATACATTGATCTTAAAATGTTGTCTTTATCCACGCATCTCGATCTTTAGTTGAGAGTACTGCGCATGATACAGGAAGCTAGGTAGGTTGCATCCTTAGTGTCTTTCCGAACACAGTCTTTAAAGGAAGTCATGGCTGATGTGCAAAAAATATAATCTATTATCTTCTGTTCATTTGTTTATATGTTGAACAAGTGATTCAGTGTTCAAGTGAACTAGTCAACATTTTATCAGGAATATGTCCTTATAAATTAAAACTTTGTTTTACACCAAATTTTAATTTTGTTTCTTGTTTTTCAACATTTTTTAATTTATTTTATTTCACATTAAGTTAGTTCTTTTGATTATTTCACAATACTCATTAAAATAAAATTGACTATTAAATTATACATTTTACATGTATAGTATAAAATAAAAAGTATAATACCGTTTTATAATTAGATTGTAAATAAACATAAGTGTTTAAATTTTGCATTCGTATTTTATTTAAAATGATTTATTAAAATAATTAAAAGGCAACAAGAAATTGGACATCATTATTATCATATTTCAATTTTTATTAATATACATACATATGTTAAAAATACAATTTTTTTAAAAAAATATATAATTATTTTTTGGTGAACATAAACTATTATATATTTGAAAATACAGAATTTTTATAAATACAAAAATAGTTCATTAATTGTGTGTAAATTAATTAAATGTAATTGATATGTGTAGTATTAATACTATGTACGAAGTATATTAGAAACATGTTTGTAACATCTGTCTTATTGCAACAATAAATTTTAATACCGCAATTAACACAATCATGTCTATTAAATATTTTGTACATATACAAATTACAATTTCAAATGCACAATACATGCGCATGTAGTAGTATAAGGGGAAACGATGTAAAAAGAACAATGTTAGGGGCCAAACATAGAAACGCAAGCGCAGTGATGTTCGCGAACCACTGAAAGCACATGGTCGTCCCCGGCTGTATTCCACGACATTTTGGTTGCCTTTCTGCTGCTGTCGTCGAAACTCGTAAATAATCATAGATTCTTTGTGTCATATAAAAACTGCATACACGTTTCTTTGAAACGTGGGTTGTTGTCTTTTAGCCTAAAATATTTTGATTCTTCGGTAGTCTTCTCGAAGCTCTTGCCGTGAGAGCAACGAACTTTATATACTTCCGTGCTAGAATAATATACATTAGTTACTTATCATTGATCAGTGCGCGAGTGTCGTAATTATAACGTTGCGTGATAAATTTTGAATTGTGTCGAACGTAGAGGAAATCGAAATTGACGGATTAAACTGGTGAGTACATTATTAGTAAATATTGACAGAAAAAGTTATTTGTATAATATTTACTACTCACAGATCAATAAATTATAACTATAATTAAATCAATATAAATTATCTCTGTAAACGTGGACAAATTATCAGACAATTCTCTACTTATATAATTTATTTTAATAAAGTTCGATTTAAATAAATAATATTCGCTTTAAATAAATAAAAAAAAAATAAAAAAAATAAATATTGTTAATGGTATAAATTTACGATTTAATAAAGAGTCAAATATTGATCATGGTTTTCGAAAATAGTAAATTATTTTATTTGTTTTCTGAACGATTTAAATTTAATTTGAAATTGATTGAATATTAATGAAAAACTTTCTAAATCGGATTTCCCTAAAATTTGAACTATTTCGTAATGCGTACGAAAACAAACATTGCAGTAAATTAATGAATCAGATAAGTAATTGATACTGAATTGAAGTAATGATTTACAATGTTTATTTTTGTATTTTATGAATCGGTTCATTCAGTTAATTTTATATATTCCATTTTAGTGGAATAAATAATCTTTACAACTGTACTATTTTTTATTGTTTATTTAACATTAATATTATTTATCAGTATATATTTTACTTATTATGTATCATATAAATTATTTTCTTTTACTTGCATATTTTTTCGTAGTATTACAAATGTTTTATTTATTTATTTATTTATTTATTTTATTTTGTTTTGTTTTGTTTTGTTTTATTTTATTTTGTTTTGTTTTATTTTGTTTTATTTTGTTTTGTTTTGTTTTTTTTTGTTTTGTTTTATTTTATTTTGTTTTATTTTATTTTTTTTTTTTATTTAACTTGAGTTGTAATTTTAATAAAAATTATAAAAAACCATTTTTATATACCAGTAAGCAAAATAAAAGGAAGGGTAAACATTAATTCTACTGACAAAAAAAGATAATCCGACACACCAAATAATCTAAGTAATCCTCTAT
>JABFOX010002844.1:0-10973 GCA_022817665.1 Axea sp. ZL-2020 | reverse complement strand
TTTAAGAAATTTTCAGAATACTTTTATAATTTTATTAACATCAAATGGATAATATAGTGATAAAAAAAATAAATTAATAAATAAATATACGTATATTTTTACATAAACAAAAAATGTAATGAAATTAATTTATGTAGTTCATATCCTTTAAATAATTTTTAATTACTGTTAAAATAATATTATTTCCATCATTTACTTAGGTTTTCCTCAAATTAGAATTGATGTAAAATCATTAAAATAAATTTAAAAATTATTTTAAAATGAATCCAATACTGATTTTTAATGTACAAGCGTATTCTAAAAATAATTTTACTCTTATAGTGCATTATTTTATTTATTTTAAATTAATTTTGAATGACGTAAATAAATTATTAACAGTTTACCATTTGAATTAGGATTTAATAATACTCTCTAAAAGTCGTCAAATTTACATAAATCTCATCCAGAAATAGAAAGAGATTTTAATAAAAACAAATTAATGAACAAAAAATATTTGATTTATTGATTTCATAACGTCGGTACAAAGTTTGTTAATAAGGTTTTTCTTTGTGTAGTCAATTTGTAAATTGTTCATTTGCAATAAAATTGTCTATAATTAATATATACAGTAATGTAATAGCAAATAAAAACAAAAAGTATACACAAATATTTAAAACACAACTTGTGAAATATCAATTGTGTTTTATAGGAAATGGAATGTTAAAATGTTATAAATATTAAAATAGATTATACAAAATATTAGTTTAATTGCTTTATATGGTTTTTTCTTAGCCCAAATAGACAGTTAAACTGAAAATCGATATTTTTCGAAATGTGAAAAAAGAATCGAAGTTCTTTTTCATTTTGTTTAACGAAGAAGAAGTAAAACAAAAACGCGGCGCATGCAAAAATGATAGAAAAGGAACGAGGCGTATATTGTAATTTGGAGTGGATCACAGAGGAGTATTGGAAATGAGTAAACTTTGGAATAATGCGCGGAATGAAAAAGAGGCGGCGCGAAACTTTGATTACTAGCACAGCAAAGTCGACAAGAGTTTGGGATAATTTTTAATCGAGTTATAGGGTTCGAAGTAGACGCTGCCTTTTCCTCCTTAATCGAAATCATTAAGAGCCTCCCGCGAAAACTTTTCAGGGCCAATTTTTATTTGCATGGAAAATCGTTTTTTGCCGGCATCTTGTTCGCAATGCGAGTTGCGAATTTTCATCTCGAATTAATTACGATCCTCTGTCTTATTCTAAACGAGTTCGAAGAAAAGGTATCCTCCTTAGAGACTTCTATTCAGGTTACCCTCGTTTAGCGGCTTAAATGGGGACAAACAATATTTAGCCGCGAGTTCTGTTGACGAAACTCTTTTTCGGCTTTAATTATCCAACCGAAAAAAGGGTAAACGTTTTAGTTAGGCTATTTGTTATTTGCGTTGCGAAGGCACTTCGTTTGAGCGATCGACTCATGCATCGAGGGCTACTTCGTTTAGTGAATTAATTACTTTGTATTGGCTTTACAGCGAAAGTGATTCAGACTTAAGGGATTAATAATTGTAATAGATGGGCAGCGGATGTTTAGGATCCAGCAAAAGATGATATCACTTTTCGATCAGATTTATCTCGTGCAGTTGAGGTTTTTGGCCAGTATCGGAGATTTCGTGCGATGACGTATTGAACCAGGAAATAGCAAAGATTTTTGGTGCTACATTAAATAAAGCGACTGCTTTCTATTAGTTTCCTGAAGATACGATATCGACGAATAACGTGTATTAACGAAAATTGCAATCTGGGTCTTAATTTATGATTTTCATGATAAATGGCTGGTTTTAGATGATATAAAATCGAATCTTCGTTTTCTCATGAACTGATCATTGTTATTAATATATATTTTAAAAACAACTTTAAAGGATGGTTTTTATTTATACTAAAATTTGTGATTATTTATTGCTTAAAATCTATCAATATTTGTAGTAGTCAATAAATGCTTTAACTAAACCAGTTCAATAAATTAAACTTTCTTAATTTGTTAAAGTCCTCATGACAGCATTACAGACCGATTGAAAATTAAATCAAAAGAATTTGTGCAATCTCTTTGTAAACCGAAAAAGTAGAATTTTTTTATCAAATAATTTCCGGAAGAATGAAATTAAAATTAAAAAATAGTTAAAAATTTTAGAATGATTATATTATCTAATTATTACAAAATACCAGGGTGGCGCTTTTTAAAAACAATTTTCCAGTAACTGAAACAGTTTTGTAAAGCTAATGTTTTTGGAAAAAATATTCCTCTGTGAGATCATGGGATTCACGTTTCAGACAAATTGTTTATTTTATTATTGAATTTGTATGTAGCAGATAACAAATTCCTCATCTCTCAAATAACGTATATTTTATACCCGGAAATTCTTTTAATGATTCAACGCGGTATTTTCCATAGTTTCGATAACAGTATTGATGTATCAATTTGACAATTCGTTTTAGATATTAATTAAAAATTAAACAACCTGAGAATTTGTATGAGAAAACATTCGTTCAAGCTATGTTTAGTAATTAATTACAATATAGTAAAATAAAACTTACACAAGTAACATTTTAATATGCTTCTTTGCTCACATGTATGTGACAGTGGATTGCTGTCACAGTTTTTATTGTATTAAATAGTTATACGAGAACAAAAATTAATTATTTACTTTGTTAAACTAGTTAGAATTACTTTATGAAGAACACAAAACACTAATACAACTGAAGTGAACAAATCTTTAATCACGTGGACTGTAACTTTGTATATTCTATTTATATTTGGTATTATACAAATAAATCTAACATGTTTTACAAAGTTGGTCATCATCAAACGTCATAATATTGATTTCTAAATGTAAAAAGTTATATGAAAATCAGCAATACAGACAATAAATAACTAAAAGACCAAAACTGAATATTTATATAAGATGAAATATGTGTAAAAACGTACACGAATTTTAAATATAATTCATATTGTTTGAAAATTCATTAAAATTAACTTTATTTTAATTCAAATATTTTACATTCAATATTCTTCGCATTTCAATAGATTATGCTACAAGATCACGTCTATGCGCATTTAAATATTCAGAAAGAGTATGTCCCAATAGGAATGACACAAAATATTTCATTGATCTAATATACGATATTCAACTATTTATTTCCGCCTTTTTTCTCCTACATCTAGTTCAGTAGTATTACTTCTGTACGTAATATTCGTGTAATATAAATCACTAACAATTTCAGTTCAAATATATGCTTAGATCAATTAAACTATAATTGTGATTGTAATTTTGAATTAAATAATTATTTATAACAACATTGAATTTCATAGAATTCAAATTATATCTTCATGAAGCAAAATTAAAATGTTTAAATTAAATTTGGAGAAGAATTATTTCTGTTCGTTAAAGTTAAGTTTTTGTACATTGTTATAAGTTTTAAAAATTGGTAAAAGTCGTCAAATCGCTTGAAACAAAGATTGCAAAATAATACATTGGTATTTCAAACAGATGCTTATATAATTGAGAAATATTTGAAAAATGAGTGCATATTTTTTAATAATCATAGTCATATTTCCTATTTTTCTATTTAACGTTAATTCAATCTTACACTCAAATTTTATTTATAACACAAACATTTCAATCCGAAGACATCATTTTTTCATGTGATATTTTGAACCTCTTACACAGTCAGTAAATCCAGTTGGCTCGCGAGCAATGCTGCTTGAATATTAATACGCGCGAATATTTTATATTTCTATAACACAATCCATTTTTATACACAGCGTGCCATACAAATATTTGATATACAATAAATTCGCGTTTAAAAATTGATGAACATTATATCCTGTACAAATACGAAAAGCGATTCGGTGCATGAAATGTAATTTTTAACCTATATTTAGTAGAAATTACGTTTAACGAAGTATATCTATACTCCGTTCAGGTATTCCGCAATTGCATAATATGTGCTGAGGAGAACTATGGAGATAATGTAATGATTGTTGTAATTGCGGAAATAGCGTTTGGAATTAGAGTGATTACGGTTAGAAATATCGTAACTATTATGACGACACGTGCTTATTATAAAATTAGTTCGATTTAAATATTATTGTTTCAGACACATCGGACTGCAACTAGTTATTATAATTGTTATTATTAATCGACGATTTCCGTCTCCCTCGATATCGACGACTATTAACCGATTCTTCCGAAAATAACTTATCTCTCGCATGCGAACGCGAAATTAATTGTGTAGTGTATTGATTACCAAATAATTGATTAATTAATTTATTAATTCGAAACAATAATTCGCTCTGCCTTTATCGGTTAAATTATTAACATTACTTGACGCCAAATCAGAATATGGATAAACTTTTTCACGCATGCTTTAATCGCGAGATCAACTTACCATTTTATCACGATTGAAATTGCTTTACGCTTTAATCATTTTTTCAGATCCAATTGGTGTCTTCTATTTTTAATAAAAACCTTATTCCCTTTATCGTACGAATTCTGAAATAATGAGAAATGAAACGATCGCATTAACAACGAAATAAATTTCTTTTAAATCAACACTGGAATTACCTTAATAGAACATAATACCTCTCGCGTATTAAATGTTATCATCTCTACATGGGAAGATATTCCAGGGTTATTATGTGCAATTAGGGTATTCTGTGATAATTTGATGCATTAACGAATTTTTATCGCACAAATAGAATCGAAATGTTTCGTGCTCAAATGTTGCGCGTTTCTATTCGCATAATAACTATTATTAATGAACATTCATCTCGTCAATAAGCAAGTGGGAGTACTGAAAAACGCAATGATGTTATCATTAAAAAATTATACTGATTGACAAAGGAGCTATATTGTTCGCTTTAAATTGAATTCTTTCATGACGATTTTGGCATTCATTAACAGTTCTGAAATATAATTGACGCGAAGTTGATTGATTTGGTTCCAAAATGGATTACTGTTTTTGAAGAACCAGATTTTTGTGGTTGCACTTTTCTCACTGCGAGTTCGATGATTTATAGCGATGTACGATACACGCGCTGTACTCACAATGCTGAAGACTGGATAATAATAAATTTGAATTATGACAATAATAGATTTCTGATTAGCTATTTGTCGAAATCATAGACTGCTCTATAACCTTGTTGATGCATGAAATTTCTGTATTCTGATCAATCGGCTTAATGATTCACCGAGAAAAAGTTTGTTTAACAACTAAATTGCTTTTATTGATTTTATGCGTAGCTAAGAAGTGTTCTTATACTAAGCAAAATTGTCACCTACTCTAACCGAGAAAGTTACTTTAATAAATCAAGACATTAAAGTAACTTATTGCATTGCTGTAGTAACAGTACGTCTTGGAGTAGTTTAGATCATCAGAAAAGAGTAAAATGTATTTATTCCCTTGAAATAAAATCATAATTTAAATGTGACTAATTAGAAATTTGACATATTTTAAAAAGTTAGTGTGCGCTGGAAAAAATTGTCTTAAATTATGTAACAAGTATTAAGAATGAATCGCACTGTATTACTGGCGTACTTTTACAAAAAGATGTGTAATTTTATAAAAGTGGTTTTGTAAAATTATACACCAATATGAAAATTGACATATGAGTTCACATGATCTAACAAATGAATGCTTCTGACTATTTAAATATTAAAACATACAAAATTGCGAACGAGTAAAACATTCTTTTAATATCCAACGATTTAATAAATATAAAGTTAAGTTGAAAATTGTGAAATTCAAAAATACAATGGCAATAAAGCAATTTAGGTTATGCAATTAATCAATATGTTGGATATTTAAACATTATCATTATTTTCTAATTGTAAATTATAGGTACAAGTTAAAACTATCTTTATAATTTATAGATTATGTTATTTTTAATATACATTTAGTGGTAAGAAAAGAAAATATGAATAAAAGTACATTATTTCAATTTAATTAGGACTGAGAATTATATAATTAAAACTATATAAAAAAGGTTAATGAGAATATTAAAAGTAAATGGTAAAAAGTCCTAAAACAAAATATTTGTGTAGATTTATGCAAAGCTTGTTTATTAGTTTACGTTCTAATGTGACATTAAATTCTTAATTATATAATATATTCGTTTGTACTATAAAATCTCATTTAAAACATGCACAAATTATTTTTGTTTAATAAAAAGATCTTAGCTTAAAGCAAACAGTAATTTATAAAATGAAAATTACAATGTATGAAATAAAACGTCCGACTGAAACGTTTATATATATTTTTATGAACTGGTGGGAATTATTTGTAACTAAAAAAATATTTTTGGATATTAAATTTTATTAAAATATTAACGTGTATAATATTCTCGAAATTTCATTAACTTCCATGCGTTTATATGTGGTTGTATGCTATATACAACACAACTACATTAATTTAAATAGTTGGACTTAGCTGTTGTAATTGGACTCAAGAATCGATTTAGCAATCGATGGATTAAAATATCGATCACGACAAATGAAACAAATATGGTGTCGTAGTGTTTGAATTCGAACAAAATTGTACAACACCTCTGTAAATAAAATTACAAATAATACGTATTTTTACAAATACATTATAGAATTAAATACGTATTGCATAATTATAAAGTACGTTTTATGAAAAGATATATATTAAGTAAAACTGAATATCTCATGAAATGTATATATTTTTATAATATAAAATTATATAATTTTAAGCACTGTACTTGAAGTGTGCGATGGATCTTGAAAGAAAAAAGGTTAAAAAAAGGTTGAAAAAATGTTTAATTTTATTCATGCTTAATACAAATGTAAGGTATTTTTTTAATGCACTTTATTAAATTTGACTTTTGTGAATTGTAATGATTATATACATTGAATTTAGGGGAAATTTAACAGATTACATTAATTGATTTATATTGCATTAATATATTAAAAACATTTAATAATGTTTCAGTTCGGAATATAAACCCTCTTCAGGATATATTTCAACGATGTATAAAAAGAAAGAAATATACATAAAAAAATCAAATTGATTCAACAAAAATTATGATTTTAAAACATTTTTAATTTGATTGAAAAAGTTAGAATACCAACGTTATGATATGGCTTTCATTTGGGAAATAAAAATTATCGTAATAAAATTTAACCAATATATTCAATTATATTAAACGATAAATGATATGAAATAAAGAATTTTAGTAATATCATCCAGATATTTTGACATTTTTAGATTTCAACAATGATATTCTAATTTACTCGAACATAAAATTAATATCATAAATAATAAAAAGCTTGCAAAATATAATTCCATTGTTCTAAAATTTATCCAAAATCAACATCAAACATATTTTTTGATTACCATAATCACAAGTATTTAGTCAAAACTAAATTTAACCATATTTTACAATATGTTTATATTCTTTTAAAATAAATAATGTACAGCTGTACATATACTGATTATCTGAAATGAGTTGCATAAATTAATATTATCAATTTTTTGTGTTTACATATAAATTAAATCATGTTCGTATATACATAGCTTTTTTTGGTAGATATTACAATTAATATAAAATAAAATCAAGAAATAATGTTCTAAAGGCAGAAATTAATTAAATCCAGTAATTTGTAATGAACTACAATAAATATTTGTAAAATTGATTTCATATCTACTTTGCAACTAAAATTGTAATTCGCAGTCGAAATATTTCATATTAAATTGAAAAAATGGAATAAGTGTAATATGAAAGTGTACGGTATTAAAGTTATCTTATTTAAATTATCATTTGATATAAACAATATAGATAATATGTTTAATTTAACTTATCTACTATAGTTTTAAAAATGTTAAAATAAGTATATCTAAATTGAATATGATTTTCTTGTAAGAAAATATGTCATTTAAGTTAATAGCATATTCAAATTCCGTTTAAATATACTTCAGTGAAATATATCGAAAATGAGTGAAATATGTTTAAACTTACATAAAATCGATGTTAAAATAAAATTTTAACTTAAATGTATATGCATGCAATCCAAAATCATATAATCTGCGTATTGATTTTGAATACAAATATAATTATATGAATCATATGAGGAAATTATACAATTGAATTCGTGAATCATATATTTAATATGAATACACACAACATTTTTTATAAAAAATATTTGAAATTTTGTTCAATGTTATTATTTTGTGAAATTTATTAATTTTATTATAGCAAAAAAATATAAATAGCAATCAACGAAAAACAATACATTATATTTTCATGTGTTAAACAAATAAATATTTGCATCACTGATATTAAGTTTCTTTCCCGAGAAAAGCAAACATCTGCAATTTTGGGAACTGAGATAAACAATTATTTTATTTACAATTCAAAAAATTATAGAATTAATAAATCTAAATTAAAAATTTATAAAATTTCAGTAAGATTTTATTCAGCAAGTAAAAGTGAACAATAAAATATTCGTATTATTAACAATTTATATTGATAGGAAAAAATAATCGTCTGTTATACATAGGATTAAATTAAATTGTTATAAGTATATGTTAATTTAACATATTAAACCAAATTTCTTTTTTCATATGAATTAATTTCTAATGAGGTGGATTCTTTTGTACATCAGTCGGTTATGTCCAATTACTCAACTTCAATGCTTGTAAATATATGCTGGAAAAAATATTTACACTTGTGAGTTCACTAGGAAAGTATTATTCCTTAATGCGAGGTTACAAAAATGTAGCAAACGAGAGCATAAATTGGATCACGCACAAACACCTTGAGAATTTCCAGAAAACATAAAAACATAGTAAAGAACTTGAAACTGGTTCAACTGCAGAAGACTAAGGTCATTAAATTCTCAAGGAAATGTCTTAGTTTGTTTGTTTTTTATTTCCTAGACAACGTTTAAAACAGTCTTATTTTCTATCTTTAATTTGACACTCTTCTAAAACAAACTAAATTCCTTTTGTTACACGCGAATTTGTGTAATTTTTAATCTCGTTTGTCGGGTTCGGTAAAATAAAGAAAAAGTTTTATCGCGTTATAATATAATCGCATTGGAAAATGAATAAAAAATTAAAGCAAATAAAGGTTCGAACGTCGTTCAATAGTATTCAATTTTTCGTGCGACAATCGAAGGTTGAGTTAACGTTGCAAAAAGGAAACTATTTTGTTTAACCGGGATTCTTTTGAGTGCACGAATTTCATTAGGTACGATTTTCTATCTACATGCTTTTGTGAAACAAGTCTTTAATTAAGCCCAATGGCAATCGGTACAGTATTCTCGTTGTACTTGCGTGCTCATTCGTAATTCCGTTTGTTCGTAACAGGCAACCTGTAGCAGTTACCTGAGCTAAATGAGCGTAGTTAATGTGATACTTTCTAATGCAAACAAATGTGATATTGCCCATAAGAACTGTTGGAAAAATTGTATAACGAACACTTGTGTATCAGTATCCACATTATAGCTTGTCGTTTTGAGAAACAGTTTAGAGATGGTATCTCGGATTCCTAAAATACAGTTAAGAGGTTATCTCATTCCTAGAGGTATAAAGTACCTCTTAGAATTAACGGAAAAAGGGAATATTGTTTATTAAAGACCTTACAAATATTTGTGTAATTCATAAATTTACTTTTCACGAGGATATAAGTACTATAGATACAAAATTTTAATCTGTATCTTAAGCGAAAGATAAAATACGTACTCAGAATTAACAAATCTTAAAATTTAGGAATTAATTATAAAGATTTAAATGAAATATATATGAATATCTAAGATTTGAACGACAGTTGCATATCGAAAAATGTTTAGTTAATATAATTAAATCTCGACTCGATATAATTAAGAAATGCGAGTATTATGTACATGGAGAAAAAAGCTTGATTGGTATTACTCATATATTCGTAAAAATTATATGGCATTCAATAATAGAAGGATATTTGAAAAATTCAGGTAATTCAATTAAACTTCTTACCAAAATTTTTTACCGAATTAATCATCAAACTTTTTTATTTTCCAAAAAATTTGGTGTAAAATTCAGTTAACCTGCCTATTCATTTATTACTGAAAGTTCAATAAGTCTTATCGAATCACCAATAAAATTAATTAAATTTTTATCAAGATTTGATATTATATTTTATTATTTCATATTATATTTATCAAAATATAATATTTTGTACATTTAATAATTAAAAGAAACTAATAAAGCAATATGAAGCAAGTATTTATTTGTGACTATAGTTATTTCCTTAGTTAAACATTTGCTGAAATAATTTTACAGTAATAATGATCTTAATTTACATTAGAAATATTATTTGTAAATTTTTAAAATAAAAAATGCTGGCTTTACAAAATCCCAGTTTTCTGAAATTTTTATTTAATTTTAGGTATCTCGAAGCTATTGAATTTGATAATATATACCATTAAAATTTTATACTTTCATAATCATCATAAGATACCGGTGTATTTTTTTTAATAATTTTGATGTATTTTGATGTTATATCTTATAACGATGATAGAACTAATTTGGAAATAAGTGTTTTTTAGCACGTAAAAATCTTCCTTTCAATATCTTCACTTGCGGGTATACAGAATTAAAAAATTTTTAATAATGTGTTAAATAATAAAATATTATATTAATATAATAATTTTATTTCTAATGTATACTAAGTTGTATTGCAAATTATAAAATTCTTTTACAATAACATATTTTATTTGACAAATTGTAAATTGCAAATTATACTTTTAAACATTTCAAACTAATTTAAGATTGTTCTATTTTATCTATTTATTTATCTATTGTTTTTATATTATTTTGTAATGCAATATTATAACGTATAATTTGTGTTGTTACATTCAAGTTAAATTATTTTTTTCACTCTTTTTTCTCACGAATTAAAATAAATATAAAAAGTAATGCGGTAACAAAAAATATTAAGATCA
>JABFOX010002843.1:0-10978 GCA_022817665.1 Axea sp. ZL-2020 | reverse complement strand
TGCGCTTCCACGTATTTGTTCGCCGCTCGGCTCGTTCCGACGCCCCCACCCGAGGTCGCCGGTCCTTCCAATCAAAATAAACACGACATTGCAATTTCGCAAAAAACGCCTCGCAACAATGAACAGTGGTGCCCTTAATGTTGAATAATAATAATAACAATAATAACAATAATAATAACAACAACAACAACAACAACAGCAATAATAACAACAATAATAACAATGACAATGACAGTGACAACAATGGCGATGACAATGACAATGTCAGATTGTGTCTAAGATTTGAGCGGCGAACGCGAAGACGCGATCTGCAAGCAGTTAAGCGCTGCAGGGGCGGCAAGGTCACGGAGGTCGTTTCGCCGAAGGGAGAAAGCCGGCAAGCAGACCGCCGAAAAAGCGGCGATTGTTGGAGAAACGAGGAGCCGTCGCGCGGCGTTATGTCACAGTTCTCGGCGCATTAGCATAACGCAGTTGAGATAATCGAGCCGAATCGTAAATGACTGTGTTATCAGCGTGTCGAGCGTTTCAAATTGCGCCGATGAAGACCAAGCGACGTCGGCCGGACAGTTTTCGTACGGTCGTATTTCAAACGCGAGATCTACGTGCCCCGTGAAATTTTCCTTCTTCATGTTTGTTTTCGTGTGTTTTGATGTCTTTGCTGTTCTTTGTTGCTTTTATGATTTTTTTAGATTTTATGTTTGTTACTTCTGGATTTACATCTCTGTAGATTATAAAAGTTATTGTATTAAAAAAAAAAAACAAAAAAAAATATTTTAAAATTTGATTTTTACATTATTTAATAATACATTTCAATTTAAACTTATTTCTTAATATTATTTGTAACATTTTTATTTTACTAAATATATCATATTTTCCTTTCTTTCTATACAGTATATTTTCGTGTTTACAAGTTATAACAAGTTTAGTATATTTCATTATTATTTACTTACTCTGATTCATCATATAAAGCATGTTTTTGAGTTGCCATCAATTGAGCAAAATTTATGTCATCAATGTATATTGTTCCGGAATAAGAATTATCTTCTAAGTCTGAAAAAACGAATAACGATACATCTCTGTGATACAGCTGAGATATTGCAAAATTCATGGCCAATTTGGTGTACTGTCCATTATCTTCCGGAAAGGGTTTAACACCTTTTAACTGAATTTTGATTGCCTAAAATATATTATTATTGCTAATATAATTATTCATAATTATTAGAATTTATCGCTTATTTTATAAAGAAAACAAAAGCTTTTAAAAAATAATATCTAACTATAAAATTCGAATATATATATAACAAATATCGAAAAATTAATATTTGTCATGATATAAGTGAACAATGTTTTTATAATATTAGTATTCAACTTGAAAGTATTTCGGTAATATATTTTCGTTTATAATATCTATTACTGTCATTTTTTAATATTTATCAATACAACTTATATTTAGTTATTAAATTTTTTTCACCATGTGTATATTTACCTGCATTTTTGCGGTCATAAATTGTGGGTGCAAACGTCTTATACTGTCATATCGCACTGTTCGTTTTGCTCCATAATCTACCAAATAAACTTCGACCATTTTTCTTCCAGGAGTTCCAATAATTTTTCCACGACACCACGTATGTTTTATTAATCCAGGGGCAGCACATAACATTCCTGAGTTTACATATTTTACCATAAATATTTTTTTAAAAAGTAGTTAATGTGAGCAAGTCTTTAAAAAAAAAAATTATATATATAACAATTAATTAAAACAGCATTTTATATTAAAATATATATATATATATATATACACTTTCATCTCTGATTATCATTTTGTTTAATTGTAACCTTGATTTATATAAATTGTGTTATTGTTATAAGCATATAAATACTTAAAAATAAATATTTTAAATAAATATAACAGATTTATATTTCATATAGTTAGTGAAAATATATATATATTTTTATCACGTTTATTATTAATTATATACACTTAATGTAAACATATTTTTAAAAAAATTATAAAAACGTACCAATTTCAGGAACATGAATTAATTCATTATTTTCGGATGATGAATTGTATTCTATGTTTAACTGGTGTTGTAATTTTATCAAGTATGATTGATTTTCTACACAAGTCTGTAACATAAAATTTTATTAACAATATGACGTTTATTTTTTAATTTATTATTTATATATGAAATGTAGTTGTTTCAATTTAATTTTCAGTAAGCACTGTTACATTTTTTAAGATACAAATGTCTGTATCATCAGTAAAGGCAGACAGTTATCATTATAAAATACAAATGTATTTTTATTTTTTAGCTTTGATTTATTTACACTATAAGCCTATTTTTGTAAAATGATAATATTTATAAATTTACAGTTTACATATTTTAACTAACATTACAGTAATATTATATATTCAGTATTTATTTTTAACTTTCGAGCTTATCAAATATTTCAAATAAAAAATATATTTTTTTCATAAAAGAAATACATACCTTTATTAAATAACAATAAATGATTATAAATAGTATTATACAAATTAATAATACCTTTTGGACATAAATAACAGATGGGCATTCTATGTATACACATTTAACTGAATTGAAATTTTGAACTTTTAAATCTTCATGAAATAATTTTTGCACAGTATGTGGATTTAACCGCTAAAAATAAAACATACAATTTTAATTATAAACATTGTAAAACTACAATGCAGTAGTTGTACGAATTTCTTGTTAACTATTATTAATAACTTCTGTTTTGATCGATTGAAAAATATATTGAATTTGTACATACATTTTTTTAGTTATTTTACAAAAAAATAGTTTAAAGTTAAATTCTTTAATATATTTATCTAACATTATATTATTAAAATAATATTTAAAATTTCATACCTTCAGTTTTTCAAAACGAACCCAAGAGCCATATTCGAGAAATATTAAGTTATCTCGTACTGAAAATGGTTGATTTTCCACTTTTGAAGCTTTATACAAATCAACAATCAATTTTGTTCCTTGAACATTATGTACATGCATACAAATACTGCCAGGTCTAAAATAAAACATTTTATTAATAAGACATTAATAATTTTAATTACATCATATAATGTATGCGATGTAATGTAAATATCATTTAATTCTAATAAGTTACAACTTTCAAAATTAACCAATTCTTTTGATTACAAATTACATCAAAGTTATTGGTATTTTTGCTTTAAAATTTACTTTTACGATTTTATTAATTATAACATTAATATTTCAAACAAAAACTTAATGGTATGATTTTTAATACATATATTTTATTTATTTCTTTTTTTCTTTTTCTTCAAATTTTGTAAGTACATTCAAAAGTCTTTATTTTAAATCTATACAAAATATTGAGAACAGAACAAAATTAGTATAAATACTCATGTAAAATCTTATTCATTGTACGAATAGCAGCCACATTCCATTGTCCTTTAACAGGTTCAATGTCAAATAACCCACAATGAATTGTTACTGAGGGCAGTATTGCATATTGTGGTGGTATCTTTTTAATTTTATCAATTGATAATTCCGATTTATATCCATAATCAACCATTAACACTTTGTACATTTTTTCTTTATTCAAGTTTATAAATGATTGTAAAATTCTTGCTCGACGCCATGATTCGTTGAATTTTGCAATATACATCAGATCTATACAAAATTAATTTATAAAGATAATTTGTTTATTAAACAATGCAAATTTCTTGATTAAATATGTTATTAATTTAAATACATCTTTTGGAATAAATACAACATATATTTTAAAATAAATTTATAATATTATGTATATTTATTCAATAAATTGTGAAATCATCAAAGTGATGACGTATTTTTAATTAATAAATAAATATTTTACTTTTGGATACGTCGTCCTCTGATAAGCTTTTATATTTTTTTGCATATTTTTGAAGTTCAGCTTCCATATCGCGAAAA
Organism: Axea sp. ZL-2020; assembly: GCA_022817665.1. Classification (NCBI taxonomy): domain Eukaryota; kingdom Metazoa; phylum Arthropoda; class Insecta; order Hymenoptera; family Scelionidae; genus Axea; species Axea sp. ZL-2020. Next base: position 7,022 of record JABFOX010002843.1, on the reverse strand, counting down.
TCATTGATTTTTGAAACTTCCATGACATAAAAGTTTGATGGGCTATCAATATGTAAAACTTTAACAAATATATTATTTTCTGAAAAAGTTCACGTTTTTTCAATTAGTAAAAAAATATTAGAGCCATAAAAGCAATATAGAAATACATTATAAACTAAATGTTATAAAAATAAATCAAATTTAATTAAACTAAACATTGTTTTAAGTTTTACTATTTATTATAAATAATAATTCTAGACAACAGAATTTATTATATATATAAAAAAAAAAAATTAATTCATGTGCATATAAGTATAAATTGTATATACCTTCTTGAACTACACCACTTTCAAGTGATGAAGATAACTCCGTTTCTTCAGTGATTACAAATGCGTTGCTTACTACTTCATCCTCTAAAAATAGACCATTTAATTTTTAAAAATTATATAATACTATAATAAATAATATGTTAAACTAGATTTAATAAAAGTATTTTTGTTTTTATTAAAATATTATATTTGCATTATTCAAAATTACCTACATTATAACCATACCGCGTTTATATTAAATGGTATTCTAAATTGTTGGATTACTTAAATAAAAATCTTATTCAGTCTTCAGATTTTTATTAAATTTTAGTAATGAGCATTATATAATACCAAATATTACCTTTCACACTTGATGTTTCACTTCCTGTGCAATTCAAAGACGATTGTGATGGAAAATTCTTTGAAAAATTTGATCCAGTGATAACTTGAAAGTAATAAATTAATTTTGTTAATTACTACATTCAATATATTAAAATATTTTTCAATATAATGTATTAAATGAGTGAATTTATTCAGTTTAATATTGATGTACAATTAATAAATATATAAATATATAATAAAGTACAAGTTTAGAACATTATAATATTAATATGTATACGTATATAGACTGAAATGTTTAAAATTATTTAATCATTTTTATAAATCGTTTTTTATAGTTTACATATATGTGAAAAAATATTTATAATATTGATATATATTTAGAGATAATTTTGATATTAAATGTTGAGAACATTACAATAACACACATATTAGATGTCTTTGAAAGTTTAACATTAAAGTCTATCATAAATATACCAATTCAAATTGTTTAAATTACATTTAAAATATCTTAAATACAAAATTAATCATAATATTAACGTAGCAATGAAAATTAAATATGAAAAGATATTTAAATATAAAATAATTAATAAATTAACATTTAATACATTGTCAACTAAAATAATGTAAGAAAAAAATTGTACAAATATGTTATTGTTGATTTTGTATAATATTTATATTAATAAAAGTTATCAATATTAAGATCACTTCAACATTTTGTCATTAGTACATCCTATTGTGTCGATTATAGCCTTAAATATAGAAAAATAGTTTTGTAATTACATGATAAAAGGTGATCGTTAACTGGTAATTCAGGTATTTCGTAATCTGTAGGAACATCTTCAATTCGACTTAAATAACATAATTTAGTATCAAAAAATTCAATGTTAGAATGATTTAATATATTATTTATTATATGTTCGTCATAGGTGAATCTAAAAAAAAATAATGTTATTATGAAAATGTAAAATGCTTTACAAATTAATAAATGTTGGAATAATATTAAACTTTAATGCGTTAATCCAATAATATAAAAAATTAATGCATCTCCATGTTCGTTGTACGTTTATAATTTGCATATGTTTATGAAATGAGTTATCTAATGTTATATTAATTACTTACTTCATATTTGTATGAATATTTTTTGTTTTATTAACCAAACAACATGGAATATCCTTTACACTATTGAGTGTATGTATAACATCTTTTAAATTAACACTATGCATGTTCTCTTCAGCGTTACGTATATTCTATAAAAATAAAAACTTAATAAACATATATTAAATATTAACACCTAAATCATACATGGATAAATTCATACTATATAACAGATAAAATTATTTTAAGATAAATAAACAAAACACAATAAAAAATGGGTTAGATTATAAAATCTTATTAAAAAATTAAAATTTGTTGAAAGAAGCATTTAAGAAGTCTGTTCAAAAAATATCGCGAATTTTTAATTTCCACATGCTACGTATATTCGATTTTCGATTGTTTTATGGTGTTATGTTAGTACTCATGTCCCTCACTAATGTTGACAAGCTCGGCAATTTTTAATGTTCAGTTAATTGTTGATAGCTATTTTGCTTGTTTTCGATTTTTGTCTATTCAAAAAAATCATGAGTTTTTGCCACAGGGTAGAACGGTCAATAAGGAATATTACTTGCAAGTTATGCGCAATTTGCGCGAAGCAATTCGCCAAAAACGTCCATATTTGTGAAAAAACAAAACTTGGCTTTTCCAACATGATACCGCGCCTGCTCACACATCGTTGCTTGAGCGCGAATTTTTGGCTAAAAACAACACGCTTATGATGCCGCAGCCACCATATTCCCCAGACCTGGCCCCATGTGACTTTTTTTTGTTTCCAAAACTGAAGGGGCCCATGAAAGGACGACGCTACGCCACGATCGAAGAAGGAGCTGAATAAGATCACAAAAAACGATTTTTTTAAGTGCTTCGAGGATTGGAAAAAAACGTTGGCACAAGTGTATAATATCTGGTGGGAATTACTTTGAAGGGGACAAAATAGATATTCATGAATAAATAAATACTTTTTGAAAAAAAACACAAAATTCACGATACTTTTTGAACAGACCTCGGATATTACTTTTGCTCATATTTCATATATATTTCAAAATAAAAAAATACATCCATTGACACAATTTGTTCGGTCAGAAAAGTGTTAATATGTAATGTAGTAGATTTTATAATAAGCATAATTAGTCATCTAATATAGCTTAAATAAATAATGAAGAATGATTTAAAATGAAATCGTTACAATGCAATAGATACCTAAAATAAATTACTAATACAAATTATTTTATGAAGTATATAAAATATACCATCAATGCTTGTTGTAATTCTGACTGATATAAATTTAGCATCTTCTGAACATCTTCGATATTATCAAGTAATTGTTGTTTGTGTGAATATAATTTGTTTAACATTTTTTGTTCAGCAACTTGCAGCAATCCATGCAAATAAGTGAAATGTTGAGTAATAGTACATTCTGCGCTATTTATATATTCAGGCAATATCGGATGCTCATTCAAACTCTATATTTTTATATAGATATAAAAACAAGATATAAATAAATTAATTTAAACAATTTAAAGGTACAGTTTTTAATTGTGTGATGCTAATAAAGAAACTTCAGTTCAATGTTTAATTTTATTTTGTTTAATTTTTCGTAACAATATTTAAATATTCTAGTATTATAATGAAAATATGATGGAGGTTTAAAATGTCTATAAATAAACATTTTAAAATTTAACTTTAACTTACATATGATTTACATATACTTTTAACTTTATCTTATGTATTATGAAAAGCTGTATAGTTTTAAATCTTTAAAAAAATGTATTATTTCAAAGACATACCTTAATACTTTCATTAACTTGGCTGAAAATTTCAGTTACATGAATCGAAGCAGCATGAAATTCATCGTGTAATAGTTTATTCTATAAAATAATTATTTTGTATGAATAATTACACAAAACTTTAGTAATTCATATTTTGTACTTATTTATTATATTTGTCTTATTCCTAACAGATATTTATTTGACTTTTCGAGTATAACAATATTAAAGTGCATTTACTTATCATCAGGTAATTTCCAATTCATCATATATATTATATGACGTGATATATATTATGTAGGAAATTTTTAAATAATTAGCATAATAATATATTATCAAATTAAAATATTTACCCTTTCATACTGTGGAATTACTTTGTGACCTGTGTGGTATATGATTGAACAGTGTGGACAAATAATATCATCACATTCGTAACAAAAATATTCTTTTCTTACAGAATGCTCTTTACAAAAACTACTTATACCAGAGGTATCAACTATCTGATGATCTTGAAAAGCTTTATGATGAATCTAAAAGAAAATATAATAACACTAATTATTATTAGAAGATAAATTTAAAAAAGTTAAAAGATAATTTTATTCAAATTATACTACTTGGTTAATAATTAAATTCGTTAATTATTTAAAGTGAAATCAAATACAATTTAACAAATTTAATTTGCATAAATTATTGAACAATTCATTATTTCAATGTAATTGTGTTATGGATACCAAATATATTTATGTTTGTACATCAAAAACATATTAATATATCTCTTCATTTCTATGTAATATTTATATTTAATTTTTTCTAATATATACATATATTATATTTTTATATAAATAAAAAATGTATATTGTTTTTGACACAAACACGCGCGCACACACACAAAAAACAGTAATGATTTTTTAAATTTTTAACTCATAACTGTATAATTATTTATATATCTTACAGAAAATTTATTTTACGGCATTGTCTATTAATATCATTTTTATCTACCAGACAATCTTTTGAAATTATAATTAATAATTTTATATATCAGTGTAAAATGTATGATTAATTCAATGTACCTTTAAATAACAAGTGTCGCAGTATAATATTTTACACTGTAAACATTTAGAAGTTGATGGAACTGAGCATTCGTAACATTTTTCTAAAATAAATAACAAACAGTTCAAATATCAATGGTTATACATATAAAATACAATATTTTTAAAAGTAAAGTTAATACAAAAATTTTAAAATAGTTATTTACAATTGTATTGCATGGATCAATAAAATATAAACTGGAGTTTTATTTTCATGGCCCATGTGTCAATTTTACTGAACATAACAATAAAATAAACTAAGGGATATAAGAACAGGACAGACATTTTAAATGCCCGCAAAGTTTTATTGCAAAAGTAATGCAGCTAGTTTAAAACAACAAAAAATATTATTGAATAAATAATACATTATTATTGTTTTTGAAAATAAGTTACACAAGGATCTAAGAACAAGTTTAACCGACCACACTAATCAAATAATGTGTGACTTAATTGAAGATTATTGGAACTTTGCAGTGAAAAAAATTTATATCTAAGATACATATTAATTTAATATTATATTATTATTTAAAACAATTTTAAATATTAATTCAAGTTTTTCAAAATTTATACAAGATAAGTTTCATGATTTGTGTGAAACAAAATTAAACACAGTTCGAACAGATTTATCAAATGAAATTCAAATTAAATTTAATAAAAAGGAAATTAATGTTTACACTGAAAAGTAACTAGCAATAAAATCATCATTATACACTTAAATTATTGTTGGAATATGAAATTTAACTTAATGAAAATCAAAACGTTTTTATTAATTATAAAAGGTCTCACAATTATCTTTTAATATTTTTCTTGATTATGATGTTTTATTCATTATTTTTTTGTTTCAAAATCAATGTGAAAGTATTGGCTAACTGGTGAAATTGTTACTTAAAATGCAAAAATGATGGATTGATTTAAAAAACAGAGGCTATTGATATATGGTTTACAATATACGTAATTTATATTAGATGACAAGAAATAAATTTCTCAAAATAACACAACTCAGTTTCTTATGGCCTTTCAAGTTTATATTATAAAATTGTCCAATGTCAAAAGAAAAAATATATAATCAATGTATAACATTGATTTAAAAAATGTTTTTATTCAATGTTTTATTTAGTTCGTTTGTATTCCTGTATTTTAGCATTTAACAGTTTATTAATTTTTATTTTAAATCTTAAAAATGACAAGCGTGGATAAAACACCAACTATTATTTGAATAAAACATAATTTGTGTTCTATTTAATCAAAAACTCTTTTCAGTATATTTATTTACAAATAAATATACATACATGTCTAAATTAATATAAGTGAAACAAATAAAAAAAGAAGAAAAACACAGGCAGAAAGTTATAAATAAATATTATATACATTTCAAAACATTGTTTATATTATGCACATTTTAAAAGTAACATAATACTACGTTAAAAAAAAAGAAAAAACATTGTAAACATTGTGTTTATTTTTGTGAAAAATGTAGACATCTATTTTAAATATTAATAATAATATTGTAAAATAAATTAATGATATATTTAATATATTAATATTCTTTATTAAATAGTTTTGTATATCAAAATGATTAATCAAATTAATGATTTTATATTCATATAAATATTATGATAATGATATAAATAGCAATATTTGTAATTCAGTTCTGGATTAATATTTTTCTGCAAATTTAAACTGAAAAGAAAATAGTACACTTAACTTATTAATTAAATGCACTATAAAACATCTATTTATATTACTAATCTTATTTCTGAATTAAAAAATTAAATTAATAATACATATATATATTTTCTTACCTTTATTAAATTTTTGAACGAGTTTAGATTCAAATGGCTGATAAAATGATACTTCTGGTTCATTTATGATACATGGTCTTGTATAAATTGCATTTAATAATCCTACTAAATAAACATGTACTGGAAGCAAATTATCTTTGCCAGATAAAGAATCACAGTGGTATTTTGTACCACAAACTTTACATATTTTTTCTGATTCTTTTTTTGCACATTGTTGGCAGATTGCATGACCACAATGCAATAGCAAAGGTACAAATTGCGATCTCAATTTAAAATAATCTATTAAAATAATTTTACTTTATTTTATTTCACAATTAAAATAACTAAAACTTCAAAGTAGTATATGTTTAATTTTCATAATAACAACTACTAAGGTATATACAAACAAAAAATATTTAGTTAAAATTAATATTGTATCAAAAGAAAAGTTATTTTAATATGCAAACTAATCAAATAAACATAAATTCTAGTTATAGTTTTCTCATTTTATTTAAATAATTTACCTTTTAATTGAAAACTATATTTACAAGACGAACAAAATATGTGTTTGCTTTTTGTTAACGGAAAAGAAAAATATGCTTTGTCTTTTTGATTGGAAATCATTTTTATATGATTGCTAATTTATAACTTAAAATTTGTAAT
>JABFOX010002842.1:0-10983 GCA_022817665.1 Axea sp. ZL-2020 | reverse complement strand
ATTTTATTAAACTAAAAATAATATGTACAAGTAACAAATGCAATTATTTAATATTTTTGTTTTCATTTAATGTCACTTTTTTGAACAAAGTACGTTTTATATGCTTCATTATAAATTATGGAATATTTTATCTCATGTGCAAAAATCATCATACGTAAAATTTGATACACTTCCGATTATATTTGAAAATATTGCTACAGATTCATTTCAATTATTTTGGTATATTCAGTTTAATTGGGAAAATGTTTAGATTTTGTGTGATTCATCTTCAAATTGTTTTGTATGTTATTCATGGTAACAGTTGTCACAATACAGCTATATTTTTATTACAGTAGCCACATATTATGTTACAGTTCTATATCACGTCTCAACTGAGGTTCTTAAACAAACTTATATTAGTTGTAGTTTGACTAAAACTATAACAAAGCGTTTAGTTGTAATACGCTTAAAAGCTTTGCTACAATTACTACAAATATAATTAAAAATATTATAAATAAATAAAATTATTTATCAACTGTATTTGAAACCAAGCTTCTCAATTTGATACTCTGAAGATTTAATTAAATAATAATTATTATAAGACTTAATTAAAATAATAAAATTAAATTAAATAGCTTAATTAGATTGTAATTTAATTTTTCTAACCAAAAGTTATTTGTTGACTGACAAAAATAAAATATGATCATTTTTCAACATAGTATTTAAACTTATGAAAATCATATTAATATTTAGCTCAGACGAAAAACTTCAGAGTATAAATCTGACACCATGTATTGAAATCCAAATTGACAACCGGTTTTTTTTTACTTTTAATGCTATGCCGTTACGACAATTTACAATATTGTAAAATTAAATTTTACACAAGTGATGTTTTATCATTTTTTTATATAATAAAAGCAATTTATTCAAATAAAACATATTTTTAATTTTAAATTCATTAATAAAATTTTGAATAAAATATTATCTGATTTCACTTATTTGTTCAAATATTGAGTAAGTAATTTACTAAAAAAATTTACTGTTAATTTAAATTACAATGTATTATTTAAAAAAAAACCATCACCTCTGATGGAACAATAGGTTAATGATAGTTTTATAAACATTTTCACAATTTTCGTAATACTTTATTTACACATTAAAATCTTATACCAAACACATATTTAAAACTCAATATTGTAACACTATAAATTAAAAAATAAACCAATCGAATAATTATGGATTAAAAATTACTATAAAGTAACATCACATAATTTTAGTATAATCATAGAATTAAAAATATATTTAGTTTCGATTTAACAATTTTTTGTCAACTGTTTTTAATCAACAAATTTAAACGAAATGTATGATTATTTTAAAAAAGAAAAACATTTTTCATCATACAATATTTTTGATTAAACTTCTTTATGTATATTTTGTTATTTCTAACATATCAATCCAGTTGAATCGATAGGTTTATTTCCTGTACATACACCTTTCTTCGTGAAATTCTTTTTTGTCAATAGGAACAACTGCAATACATCCTTTACGTTTGTATCTACATTGAACTAATCCTCTTTCATAACATTCTGTATCTTCTTCATCATCACTTGCATAAACTGCAACACCATCTCTATTATAAGGACATTTTTCTTCATGCTTCATCAAAGATCTAATAGGAACCCTGACCTTGCATCCATATTTTTTAAACTCACATTCCACAACAGTGTTCTCATCATCATTTGTGTAAACAGGTTGTTCATTACCTGTCTTATTATCACAACAATAATCGTTATAATCCGTTTTGTCTCTGTACATGCATCTCGATTCATGAAAGGTCTTTCTATCATGAGGAATGATTGCAATGCACCCATTCTTTTTGTATTTACACAAAACCAATCCATTTTTATAAACATCAGATTCTTCGTCATCACTTGCATAAACTGCTACACCATCTCTATTATAAGGACATTTTTCTTCATGCTTTATCAAAGACCTGAGTGGAACTCTAACTTTACACCCATGTTCTTTAAAACTACATTCAACAACAGTGTTCTCATCATCGTTTGTGTAAACAGGTTCTTCGTCTCCATAAGAAGACAAGTTTAAGGATTTCAAGTTTTCCTCAAGATTCTCTTTATAGTTGCAACGTTCTTCATGAACATTTTTTCTCCACGGTGGTATTTTCACACAACATCCATAGATTTTATAACGACATTCTATAAGATCGTCATTATTACAACCTAAATCAGTCGGTTGAGTTTCTTCTTCAAGATGTGGACGAAACTGACATCTGGAAATACAAAAATATATATTACCTTAATAAATTTAATCAATACTGCATAAATCATTTCAATCGTATTTTAATTTGACGTTTGAATTAATGTTGAATAATAAGAAAATATTCTCTACTAAAAAGTTCAATGTCAAATCACAGATCACTCTTTTATTACAAAATTAAATTTTATGAATACATTTAAGAAAATAATTCATCAGATTCGTCATTATATTCTGTAACATCCTTTAATTTAATATTAAATATAACACGTGAATTAACTACAAATAGTCATGTATAGTCCACTTTTATATAAAATAATATAATATTTAATATAATTATCAACTAGATTACATTTTTATAGTGTAAAATCAATTTTATTATCAGCTGATGATATGGCTTCAAAAAATTTCACTAACTCAAGAAGATCTGAAAATAAACTGAATTTTATTTGTACATTTGACTGTTGATACTTTTTATGTAAATTATGCAAAAATATGTTTACTTAAATTAAAATGTACAATTATAATCTTTTGTTTACTAATTTTACACAAAGTTTATATAGGCAGTTTTAATAAAAAAAATTAAATCCAATTTTCTCAAAAAAGATTTAATCTGATAACAATTTTGACCCGATATGTCTAAACTTAGTGAATGTAACATATTTTCTCCGCATGAATTCATCTGGATAGAATTATATTCAAATAATCAAGAAATTATTATGAAATTTTATTTCTAGATAATTTTAATTAGATAAAATAAAGCTGAAATACGTAAGATAAAATCTGATTTACCTAAACAAATATAATTTTGTAATATTTTATATATTTTGTTGTCATAAATAAATTTTTATATCTGATTAGACTTTGAACTTTTCTTTCGAATTAGATATAGTGAGAAATGTGATATCACGTTTTAATATATGACAAATTTTATTTTTATTAAAAATTTTAATTTTTACCTAGACACATGAAGTTCTTCCAAAGCCTTTGGAAATTTTGCCCAGCATCCATTCAAAGAGTAAGGACAGCTAAAAAGTTCTGGATAACTATGATTTCTTTCTTGTTCAAAAAATTCTTCATGAGTTGGAGCACTAGGAGGATATGGATGTATATTAAACGATGATGATTGTGGCACATTAAACGTTCTTTGATGCATGCTATATGTGGGTTGTGGCATTTCAAATGTCTGTGTCGTTGGCATCGGCATTGACATTGGCACAGACACATGAGATACTTCTAAACTCAATGGTGTTTTGCACGTAGGACAATTGTAATAAAATTGCTTACATTGGTTGCACAAAGTATGATTATTACTGCAAACATATTTTGCAGAATTACCCATCTCTACCATACAAATTGGACACACATTTTCAACTCTGAATTTTTCTTGAAGACTTGGGTATATTCCCGCCATGATTTCTATTAGAAATTAAACTAAATCAATAATTAACAATATAAATAAAAGTTATTTGTTCCCTCTATATGATAAAAAATAATAATAAAATATATAAATTATTTTAAAAATGATTAAATGTTAATATATATAAAAATTATTTTACAATACTTTATTACAAACAATCGTTATATTATAATTTATATATATTATCATTATATATGTACGTTCAAAAACTGTTTATATTAATATTAAATATACCACTTTGTTTAAAAGACTAAATTTTCTAACTTATGATTGTGAGATTCTGTATTAATAATTTATTACGATTTTGATTGAAAATTTAAGATATCTAAAAAAGTTTATATAATTTTTTCATATCAAATTTTGAAATCTGTGAATAACAAATTTTAAAAAAAGTTCAAAATATTTTAAATGTTATAATTCTAAAATTTAAACGTATTGTTTAAATTAAATTGTTTTATTTTGTTATTTTATACAAATTTATAAAATTAGTTACAATTTTACATTTTATGTTTTTTTTTTCTAAAATATATATATGCTATAATATATGCACTTATTTCAGATATACAGAACAATTTTGATGTGTATAAACTGATATTATAAAGTGTGATTCATATAATTATCAATATATTTTTTGTCATGATATCAGTAATTCGCTAAATGAATTTCTTTAATGTTCTTTTAAAGTAATTTACTGAAACTAAAAGTAACAATAATAGGAATAAATTGTGTATGTCGCAAATATTATATATACATGTTTAATATATAGCAATTATAAATCGTGCATGTAACTTTGAATAAAATTTGGTATTATAAATTATAGAACATATTAATTAATATCAGTATAATATGTTTTTTAATATGTTTAAATAAATCATATTTAACAAACATGTTTTCTTTATAATATATCTTTTTCATTTTCTTAGTTTTATATAATGCATGTTTTTTTGTTTAAACCAAGTGCAAATTATTATATAATTCACAAACTCATAATTATTCAGTTGTCAATTTTGTAAAAATAACAATTTGTCCTTGTGAGCAATGAAACTTTCCTGAATAAAAATATGTCTGTGCCGAAAAAAGATTACGTCATTCACTAAGAGCTGATAGAAAACAACGTCTTAAACATATTTTCATGAACTCACAGAATATTTATGAACCTCGCCATTAAACCATATTTTGAATTAAATTTAATCTATTTCACCGTCAAACTAACAAAAAAAAAAAAATGAATAACTTAAATGCTTATAAATTTTAATTAAACATTATTTTTATTATTAATGCAATATATATGTATAATTAAATAAAAATTATCAAATGAAATTATGAATATGAAATTTTAAATTGATTTCTATTCAGCAATATCAAAATAAAATTATGTGAAAAAATTGGTTTCATTACAAATGTACAATTACATATAGATTATCGATAATTTCAAATAAATAAATTAATTATATGAAAAAAGAAATATGAAGTGTGTCAGAATAAGATTTTATAATGAATCATTTATAACGTATATTATTTCAAATTACTTTACACAAAAACACAGTTTACTTACTGTAATACGAGGTCGCTTCTCCAAATTTTAAACTTTTTATAAGAGTGGTTTTGATATTACTAACCGCATGACATAAATGACACTGTTTATAAACTTCTTATCAGTAGAACTCGCACTCCGTTTTATTATCTCGTAAAATAATAATTCCACCTTGCAGTAAAGGCGTGGCTTGGTTTCGTTCAAACACGCATGTACATAAGCAAAGAGATGCGTCATTAAAAAATATCTTTCAATTTTATGATTAACGTAAAAGATTTGTATGCTCATTATATTTGATATAACAAAACTAGTTATAAATTCATTAATTTACCATTAGACTTTTGCATTAATTCTGATTTTTGAAGATATATTGTGAAATACGAATAAAAATATTTCACGTTATTAACTGATAAATAATATAATATTTCTCAAATCATGTGCTTTATTATTATATAGTTATGTTAATTTTTATAAATCTTAAATTAATAAAATATTATTATTAAAATAAGTAATCTTTAATAGTTGTTGTTAAATTGCTTATAAAATGGAGTATTAACTTCCCCAACATATAATATGTATATATAAAAATCGGAAATTTACTGCATAAGATATTTTTAATAAAACTCGAAGAATTATAGTATCTATTGCTAGAATAAAACAATGATATATATATGTATCTGCAAGCTGAATATATACATGTATATCTGCAAGCTTACAGATTGCTAACTAAGATGATAAGTTGATGCATCTTCACTGTTAGTGTCTCGATAATATAGGAAGGAAGCAGTTCAGGAGTTGAATAATTATATGTTAAAGCACTACGTACAATTGTACAATGTGAAAAGATATAACTTTCTCATTTTCATGTAATAAAATCTGCATAATACTATAAAAATATTAATTAACGAGTTTACGCAAAATAGAACGATATTGATTTTAAATGTAAATGTTGAAAAATTATGTAAAAAATGAACATTTATATAAATATTTAGATACTCTTGTCTTAATACTTATAAACTTTTTTTATGAAACATTACATTTTAAACAAATATTTACTTAATTATTGTATTTTCTTTAATGGCTTAACTATTCTAAATATCTATAGGTTTCAGTAGCATTACAACGGCTTCTGCTCATTTTACCAGGTATTTGATTTTTTAAAATAAATTTATCTTCACATTAGATTTTCCTCCAGGAATTCATCTTCACCATGCAACCATAAGTTTTGTATTTACATTCCTCCACAATTCCTACAATATTAGTTTCATCTTTCGATTTTTTTTATCCTTGCAAATACAATGATTTTCGTGTACTTCCTTCCTCTATATTGGTATTTTAGCACTACAACCAAGTTCTCTGTATTTGCACGACATCGCTTCAATCAAATTACAGTATACATCAGTTGGCAAGTGTTCGTATTCAAGGTAAGATCGGAATTGACATCTGTATAGTTCATTATAATATTTTATATTAACATTTGATTTATTTTATCACATTAATTATTTATTTATATTTCATTTTTATTTTTTATAATTTTGATTAAATTTAATTTAATTTAATTCAATACATAATTTAATTCAGTACAGTTCAATGCCATTTATTTCTTTTATGGAATTTAATTAGTTCAGTCCAATTCATTTCAGTTTTTTTATTTTTATTTATATGAATTTACAATTTAATGTTGAACAATTTACCTTCACGTATGAATAAAATCCAAATTCTGAGGAAATTTAGCGCAGCAACCATTTGATGAATAAAGGCAGCAGATGAGGTTCAGTTTTTTTTTCATTTAGAGAATCATCCTGGAATAAATTGGTAAATTTTTTAAATATGTGGATATAAGTGTATAACCGAGCTGAATCAAAATATACCGCAGATCGAGATTCATATTTTATCAGTGTTTCAGAACATGAAGGACAGGTTCTGTAATCATCGATAGTACAAATTATGACTGAAAGAGCAAGATAAACTTGGTTTATTTTTCATACTCATGATATAGATTTGACATATGTTGTTACTTTTAATATACTCGAGGAGGAATTTGTAAACAGTCTGTCTCATTTTCTGTTAAGTTACTGAAAAAAATTCATTTTTAATAATAAAAATATATATATCTATAAACTTCTAGTGAAAAGAAGATTTTTAAAATTTGAATTATTATTATTATTGATCATATTTTCATTTGTCACAATTTATTCATATGTGATAATATATTTTATTTATTCGAATTTTATGAAAAATAAGATTAATTAAACTAATTTTAATAACATCGGACATAAAGTAAATATTTAAACTCACCAGTTTATGACAGTCACGTTTATCGGCTTTTATGCTTCTAATTAGAATAAACGTACAAAATATATTTAATATTATTTTCAAATCATTTGGGTTTTATCTTCAAAATTTATGTTAATTAAATTTAATGAAAAATATGTTACGAATGATGTGAATTCAAACTTTTATTTAATTTTAACATTCTTTGAAACATTTTAAAGCATTCCATTAAATATTAATACTGAACGAGAACTTTGAGAAATTTTTCATTTAGCTCTAATAAAAATTGTTCGATTTTATGTCACCATGTACTACATCAAAAGTTTTTTTAATGCAGCAAATAAAAATATTACATATTATTTTAAACAATTTATTTCCATTCAAAACTATCACGGAAATTCATTTTAATTTGGTTTTAATCTAAATTATTTGTCATTACAATATATTATTGTAATTTAAAATAATTTTATGGTAATCAATATGAATGCTAGAAATAAAATATAATATGAAGACACGGCAAAAAATAAGACAAACATAACATTTTCAGTATACATTTGTGTTTGTTAGTTTTATTTATTTCATCACGAATTATAATTTATACATAATGCATTCATAAATATATCCTTAATAGAAACAGATAATCTTTCAAACATTTATTGTAATTAAAAAGGAGAATAAATTTGTCGTCACTTTGACATAACTTTATTTAAAAAATTAAAACAAAATTTAGAAAATATAATAATGAAAATATATGTTTTCTAAATAAAAATTTGTTTGAAATCTTTGTTGAAGGGATATAAAAATTTAGCTGAGAAATATTTTCAATATATATATTTTCACATCTACATGATTAATTTGATTTTTTGCAATCTTTTCTTTAAAGCTGTTTTTGTCAACTTTTTATGAATTGACATTTTGAGGTTCATTCATATATTGCATATTTACATTTCATGAAGTTTGACTATTTGGAACTTATACCCATTAGCAATCGTCGGTATTCTGAATTACAATATAATTTCCTTCGCGGAATGTAGATTTATATTATACACAAAATAATTTTGATCTGTACTACGTATATTTACATAGCTTTGACATTACATTTATATACAACTGCACACTGCAATTGAAGTTAAAGTCAAATCATTGTTCATGTGTACTTTCAAATTCTTTCTCAAATACGAATATAATTTAATTTTAAGTTTGTATAAAAATAGAATAAATTATTAACTCAAATGTGGTAGTTTTATGCTAAAATCATTAAATAATTATATTTTCACATTTATTTAAATTATAGAAATTTTTGAACACAATAATTATAGGCAATCGAAATTTTCAAATTGTTGGTACTTTGAAATGTGAATAAATAAGAACGAAAAGCAAGTAGGGCAAGCTTCTTGTAGCATCATAATGCATGGTAGTTTTGACAGAAATAAGTAGTCCTATTTTTCAACGATTTTGCATCAAACAAATCCTTGCTATAACTGTTTATAATTTCACAAAATTCATATTAAAATTCGTTTGAAAATATAATAAAAAGCAACAATTGTAATAAAAAAAAACTTTAATAGTACTTATTCTTAAAATATTTTAGTTTATCGTTTCTATTTCTTATCTGTAGCAAGCAAAATTGAAATTATAAATTTTAAAAACAATTCCATATCATTTTTTTTTAATTTTCGTTTATTTAATTAATTAATTGTGTAAAATGAAAATAAAACTTTCATTTTTATTTGATTTCATTTTTAATGATTTTTACAAAAATCTCTTTAAACGCCTGTATAAATTGTTTACACATAATTATCTTAACAGATAAGATCAGCATGAAGATTATCACGAACCCAAATACATGTTCTAAATTAATCATCCCTAAAATATATTAATGGCTCTTTAATTTTGACTGAAATTAACAAAGTGGTTTATGTTTGGTTCGTTAGATGTAGATTAGTCTTAGATCAGGTATAAATTACTATCTGGTTGTGAACACGACAAACAGCAACCATACGAAACGATACGTTCCATTCACGGAGGATAGGTCGAGACAATACTAGGGTAAACAAACTACCTCCCCGGGGTATCGGTTGTATGCAGGATACTGCAAGACTGAAGTAAAAGTCAGTCAACCTTAATTAAGAAACATGTGAGCTGTAAATATTAGGATGCGTTGAAATTAAACCAGTTCCTTTATAAGTGTTTGCACAAATCCCGTGGGGTATGTAGTATAGAACACTATTTAATATTATTATATATCCTAATTATTAGGATATTGTTGTTGTTGTTATTGTCGTTATGTATCATTTTCTTTTTGTTTATGTTCATTATTTATATATGGTATATATGATATATTTCAATATGAATATACATTTCATATCCTATTTTATCATTTAACTTCATATAAAATCAAATATGTTATTGATTTTTAATACATAATTCAATTGTTAAAACTAATAACTAGTGAATGTATAACCTGAAATTAAAGGAAAACTGTTATGTTTATTCAGATTGTTTATTACAATAAAAAATGAAATACATTTTGAATTCAAAATCTTATAAAGACTGACAAAAATTTAAAGAATACTTTAAAAGACTAACATAAGATAAAATAATTAGAAAATGTGTAATTATATTTTCTATATCTTAATTCAAACTTAGTTAAGATTAATTTTAAATATATATAAATATTTAGTTATTATTTTAATTCATTAGTTTAATTTATTTATGAACAATGTGTGTATATATAAATTCCTGTCAAATTATTATTGATGTATGCGAATGAAAGGTATAATTATAATTTTGCCTACGATTTTAATATCTCCCAGTTTTTTGAGTTATCAATTTTGTTATAATTATTTTAATCAAACTTTTCCATTTTAATAATAATTTTGTATTTATTAATTTTATAAGTAATTTATGACATTTTTCTAAAATAATTTCATATGTTACACGTCATAATTGTTTCACGCGTCCTTTTGAATGTTCGCATTTTGCTCTTATTCAAGTGCCATTTCATTCGATTAAAAGTATTTCATAGGACCATTGAAATCAAATCGTCGGTAACAAGTGCCATTAAAATATGTCCTTTTCTCATACTGTCGCAATCTGACAATTGTCGGGAAGTCAAATTAAAAATGACTGCAAAGGGATTATTTTAATACTATGCTCTGGCACCCAAGGAATGACATCTTTACACAAAACATAAAAATGCTTTTTTACAATGATAATAATTCCAATAAAAAATTACTACTTCAAAAAATAAAATGAACAATAAAATGGAACAAAAAGGAAACGAAAACCCAAATAAAAACAAAAGTAAAATTAAACAAAAAATAATCACAACAATTAATCAATTTAAAATTTTATTTTATGTTTCTGGGAAATTGAAAATGTACTGTTAACGAAAATTGCATTGCGAAAAATATAAACGACTAGTAATGGATAGATATTGATCATTAATATTGTACTCGTGTGGTGGCCATTGGTCATCGGCACGCAGCCTGCGGTGACG
>JABFOX010002841.1:0-10984 GCA_022817665.1 Axea sp. ZL-2020 | reverse complement strand
CAGAAGCAATACCATAAGAGTACTTTTTTTCAGTTCGTCAAACTGAAATATACTTTGAGGTAGTTATTTAAAAATAAAGAAATTTTCTACCTCATATACATTTTATTAATTTGTGTACTACAAATTATAATTATATTAAATAAGCATAAATAATATGAAAAATACAAAATAGACAATTTCTTAAATTAAAGAAAATTTCTACTTAACTCAATAACATATTTTGTTTTCTTCTCAAAAAAAAAAAAAAACAAAGAAATTTTTATCACATTATATTGATTGAATATTATACTTCAATAGTTTCCATTATTAAACATCACTAAGGTACTGTGATATTCTAGAAACAAATTACTCTACTACATGTATTACAGTAGCAGAATTTCAGATAACGTCTGTGTGGAATAGAATTTGACCGAACAGTCACCGAATGAATGATAAATCTGAGTAGAGATCATGAACAGAAAACTCAGTCTTGTTACATGATAGAAATCTTGTCATATTTCAATTACATATTTTTATTGAAAAATTATGGAATTCGTCTAATGCAGTATGGTATCGTAGATCAAATGCCATTGCTTTAAACTGAACCATTGGAATGTAAGTTAGATAATATAGCATCGTTTCAAAATCACTTTTTAATTGTATGGTAGAAAAAAGAATAATAATAAAAAGAAAAATGTTTTGAATGAAATTATTTCGATAAGTATTCTTCAAGCACAAAAAAAAATGTCATTTATTTTTAGTATGTATAAAATAATAATGATATGAATAATAATAAAATATTCAAATAATGAAATAGTACTATAATTCTATTCACAGATGATATAGATCTAGTTCCAGTTGAGGAGAGGCATTAGTGAAAAATGCCAGAATCTTAATCAACGCAGCAAAAAAGAACGAAATATATGGTTATGAATAGAATAACAATAGAGCGAAAATCGAGATTGAAAGTAGCTAACATTACATTTAAATCGACTAAAGAATTGAAATATCCTGATATAATGTTTATACGCCATGAACAATTACTTATGCAAATGCGTAACATGGTATTTTACGAACAAAAATGAGAGTAAATTTAGACTCCTTATAAATAAAATACTTAGAAAAATTTTCGCAGTAAAGAAACACGAAAAGGGTCATTTATGAAGAACTGACAGATTTATTTATTTAAATTGTTTAAAACAAATTATGCTAGTAACAACTTATTATACCTGAAATTCAGAGAAATTTTGGAAGATTTACCTTTATAGCAAATGGTGAAAATGTGTCTCATCATGTATAAGACACAAACTCAACACGTTGTCCCATATTACTAGTCACTCGTTGGAGACTGTTATCAATGGCAAAATATAAAAAACAGTTGCCGACAATAAAACCAACAATTACGAATAAAACATGAACATCTGCACATATAGTGACAGACAATCGAAATTCTAGAATATTCTGCTTAATTTGGTGCTAAAATTGGGACATGGAGTGAATTTCGAACAGAATAATTAAAGAAAGAAATATGTCAGTTGTTCATAAATCACCCTGTATAATAAGAGTATAAACTCGCAAAGACTTCGTTTAGCGGGACACGTAGGATAAATGGAAAAGGAAAGAACGGTGTATATATAGCACATGAAGGTAGACCAAGTAGTACAAAACCTTAGGTAGGCCGAGATGTAGATGAGGAGATGGTATTAAATTGATCTTGGGGAAATCGGACGCTACAACATTCTTGTGTTAACGAGGCAATGAACTTTCATGTTTCAAATGTCATAAAAAAAAAGTTAAATACACAAAGTTGAAATTACAAGACATAAGTTTATAAAAAAAATCAACATAAAATTTATTTTTTAACTTTTTATTTTCATTTTAATTCACCGTCGTATTATGTAAATCCGATATACATAATATTCGTTTTAATATTTTATTTTCGTATCGATTCAGTTGCAACCACTCCAAATTGACGTTTTCATTCAACTTGGTTTCACTTTTTAAAAGTAAAATGGTGCTTTTTTCGATCAGGAATATACCTCTTTCGTTAAATCTCATATTAAAATGAATTCCTTAAGAATTATTTATCAATGGAATGTAAAGAGATGATATACAGAATCTGTTTAGAATATAGATTGGAAACAGAAAATTAAGAACTTTAGCAGGCAAAGGATCTTCGAGATCAAATAACTAAATATTCAAATAGGTCAAATCTACAGTTCATAATGTTGTTGTACTAACAAATGATCATCCAGAAACTGTGTTATATGAATTGACTGTTCTGTATTATAACGTTAAATATGATATTTGTTTCAGTATCTTATGTCAAATAATTTATAAATATGTGGTAGGTGTGGCATTTTTCAGAGTTCAAAATTTTACTATATTTTAAATATGAAATGATTTGATTAGATGCTAAATCTAAACAATAATAAAGTATAGCCTTTTAAGGATCGAAATTATACCTAATGAAATATATAAAATATTAAATAATGACTTCGCTAAATATCTCGAAATATCGATGGTACAGCAAGTATAACTTTGTAGTAATCTAAATTTGTTTAACTCTTGTAATACATTCACACAAATAACAATTTCGATTGATATTGCATGAATTTATATAAAATTAATAAGAAAAACCACAATCAAGTCCTACTTATAAAATAATATTATATATATATATTATAATAAATTTGGAAATATCGAAGTTTTCTCGACAGACAATGTCGTCTTTCTAGTGGTTAGTAACGATAACCAAAAATATGAGTCTTTCACACTTCAGAAGCAGTTTGAGGTAAAGTTTAATTGTTTTGACAAGCATTGAATTTTTCTTCAGCAAGGTCGACTGGTGCCTCATGTTTCGCGAGGTTTGACATACTCAAAGTTTCTTGATATTGCTAACGACAAGTTCCGAAGAGGCTCCTGACTATAAGAATGGTATCAATTTGAAATTTCATGTTTTTTAAAATATCGATAAAAAGTATTGTTTTCTGTTGGTTAAAAAATAAATAATGAAAAATTATGTTTTCATGACAAATAAAAATATTATATGATTACTAAAAAATATTTTTCACTGTTAGTTAAATAATAAATAATAAAAAATTATGTTTTAATATAAAATAAAAATATTATATAGTTATACGTCTCATTACTTTTTTCAGTAAGACTAAATCGAGGTACGAGTAAGTTCAAAATTTCAAATAATTGTACTCTAGTGTTTAAAAAAATGTATTTAATAATAAGAAAATTAATTTTTTAATCTAAATTTAGTTTTTAAAAGACTATTATTTTATTATAAACGGAATTTTCTATGAAATATTTATGAATTAATTTTTAGTGAATATCACACAATTAAATATGACTATAAAAATGTATATATTTTTATTTTCTCATTTTTGTGTTTTTTTATTTAACTTTTTTGTTTATTTTTAAAAATGTTTTTATTATTTTATTTTGCTTTTATTAAATTATTTATCTGACATAAATATTTTACAGTGACTTTTAATACTATTTTTTAATATATTTTAATAAATATGCGAGATAGAAGTAATCTATTTTGTATAAAAATTAAAATAATTCAACATTATTTATAAGATATTAACTCGTAAAAATGACGTAAATTAGGCTTACTAAATACTTGGTAAGAAAGAAAATAATTAAAAATAACATTTAATAATGCGCTAAATGAAAAATCAATATGACAATATCACTGATGTATATTATGTTTTAATATAATTTATTTATTATTATGTAAAAAAATTATAGTTTTCTCAAAGAGAACAATATGTTTCTAGATCTTATACCTTCATCTCTGTTTTAGAATCGTAAGAAGCAGCCACAGAAGTTGCAATAAAACGAAATTAGTCTGGTTCTTGTACGAGCATCGTCAACTGCGCAGATCGGTCGACTGTACAAATAAAACCAAGAAACACAATGTACAAAAACGTTAAATTTCACAAAGGTCCCTAAGGCAAAAGACTATCCTCAATTTGACACGGCATTGAATTAAGATTCAAAGTACTATTGCTTTTCTTAGACCTCTATACTATTACGCATTTTGATACAAATGTTGTGGACTAAACGTGCACTGAAACTAAGCTACGAATTTTCGTACAAGTCGCTAAATTCTACAACCGAAAGCACTGATCGATCGATTTTATATAATAGTTGGATTTCCGAAAAGACACCGGGTCATGCAGCTGTTACTAGTCAGACACTTTATTGTATTTTGATGTACGCTGCAAAACAATATGAGAAAAATTATTGCTTTGACTCACAGTGTTATGTAACTTGATATTGTCTCAAATGTAGTTTGCTTAGCATGAATAGAAAGCAAAAAAATGTTAATTTTCTTTTTAATAATCAAATAATTCTTCAAATCATAAATAAAACTATTACATTATATTTTTCACAATTTAATTATTATTTAATTGCAATTATGATGTTCCTAAAAAATATGTTTTTAAACTCAATGAAACTTGCAATATTCTTCTGTACGAAATCGTTTTACTTTGGTACTTCTGGACAACACCCGCTATTGTGTCGTTCGGTACATTTAAAGTGAAATAAAAATTTACTGCTGGAAAGTTTGTAATTCTTAAATATGTTATCATGTCACTGTTTATAAGAAGAACTAGGTTCGTTTTATACAATTACCAAGTGCAGCAAACAAATTGAAATTTGTTTCTGAAATAGTCTTTATATTTAGTGTATAAAAGATCAAATTTAAATATTGAGAAAAAACACAAATATACAAAACAATAACAATAAGAATTTTAGTTTAATTACAAAATATTTATTCATAAAATTTCATTGTGTGGATCTTCATACAATAATTATTTGATAATTTACAGCAGTTACAACATTTTATTTTGATAATATTTTGTTAATATCCTCTTATTGTGTAGTAATTCATTAACAGAATATAAATAGTAACAATATTGTTTAATTAATAAAGATTTTTCATAATAATAAAAAGATATTTTCAGTTTTTTGTTAAAGATACTTTCTATTTTCTAAATTTGCGATTAGAAGTCGTTAACAAATTATTCTAAACAATTTTTTCTGCGTTAAAGAACGACACTTTTTATGGCAAATGCACAATTAAAAAAATGACACTTTCCAAAATAGGTATTGTCAATAATATTTTGGTAAACTACGGCACAATATGTGTAAATATAAGATATATCAGTATTGTATAAATCAAAATACAAAAAATGTTGAGCATAAGTTATATCGGTATTATATAAACAAAGATTAAAAACTATCTGAAACAACAAAATGGATATATATTGTCAAAATGGATTATACTGTTTCAATGGTTTTTATACTGTACACTCAAGAAATTTATTATTTTTTTTTATTGCCTAAATTTTCGACAGGGAAAAGTACGAAAAAATTATACTTGATAAAAATTACAGTGTTCCAATCCAAATTTTTCTTTATCTAATTCAATCCTTTTTTTTTCCACTTGATCTAAAAGACAACTTTTTTCACGAAGAGAACTTAAAACTGTATTGAATGAGACGTTAATTCTTTTTTTACAAAGTTATATTTTATTACAATATTTTAAAAGCCCTAACTTAACTTGAAAAGGACGCAAGATCGCTTCGTCCTTCTTCAGTGTTGTCGTGCGGTCTTGTACTATTTTAAGCAGATCTGCTCCAATCTCCAACTACCTTCATCACGTACTCCACATACAAATACCACTTTATCTACTTCTTTACAAATGCTTTTGACTTCTGCATATATTTTACAGCTGCTTAATTTTGGCTCTTTTGCATGATTTATGAGGAACACTGTCTTGTGGCACTTGAAGAATTTTGTACTCGTTATAAAAATAATGAATTCACTGACGTAAAAAATGCAATACTATGGTAAACGGTACAATTTGCATAAGTGTATGAAATAATAACTTTTACAGTATAATACAAATGGAGCTACGGTATATTTCATCCAATAACAAGGACCACTTTCCTATTGAACAGATTGTATGAGTTAAAGCATTGACCTGTAAGGTTTCAAACATTTTTTATTTAAAGAATGGTTAATTTATATACTATTAAAAATATCGTAAATATTATCTCGGGCTTTTCTTCATACACCTATTAATTGATAAAAATAATTTCAATTTTAATGTTTATTTACATAATTTTTTTAAAGTGTCTGTTTGAATTACAATAAGTTTCTAATACCAAAAAATACATCATTTTTCATTAATATTATAAATATTTGTATTCTATATATATTTATAAGAAATAAATTTATAAGCAAATTTATTTGTTTCTATTATTATTACGATTTTTATAATTCGATATCTAACCTTCACAGGTAATCAACAAAAGTTCATCTAAATGACTCATTTTTAAGTTTTACTCATTACTCATTACTCATTGCTCATATCAAGAAATTTTTTTTTGTAATTCAAAACCAAAACATTCATATATTTGTCATATATAAATAAAGTATGCATTAATAATTATAATTAAATAATAATATCATAAATGACATAATATGATTAAGAATAAAAGTAATATCTTAACATAAAATATCATAGATTGTAATATTTTTATAGCAATAAATACAAATTGTTAACTAAATAACGAATGCTTGAAATGATTGATGATGAATGAATGAATAATGTGTTGTTATATAATTATTCCATTCAACTCTTCTTTGGCTGTTACATAAAAATTTAAAATAATATACGACAGAAATTAATAAATGATACTCCTCTTGAAAAAAGAAGTATTATTATTCATATTGGACTAATTTATATTTAAAACGTGATAATATAATTTAAGTAAAATAGATTATAAATATTTCACGCATTTGATCACATCTGATTATTAAAAAAAATTTGTCATTTTTAATTAAATGACAGTGCACTTTAACAAAATAATACTAATGCAAATTTATCATTATTTGCTCAAGTATCAGTCACATCCTACTAGCATTGCATTATGAGAAATATAGAAACAAAAATGGTAATTTTTTTTTCTAAAAATTAATATTACATTTTATAATGAAATCATGAAATAATAATAAATTATTAAATATGATGAATTTTCACACAACATCTCTGCAGTCTTAATAGAATAATATTACTAGTTTACGATTAAATTAGATCAGAAGTGACGTATTCAAAATTATATAGGACCACAATGTCATAATATTATCGTGTATTATAATAAGGTGTGATTAAATACACCCTTATATTTCGAGAAAAATAATTTATTTTTATAATATTATTAAATTTAGTCATGCAAAAAATACATCGAACATGATCATATCCTGTTATTTGTGATCACTCGATGATCTTTTAATCATATTTAATCGTAAATTAATCACATTTTTATTAAAACTGTTTATATCCTTACCATAATAATTTAATCAAATTTAATTGAAAACTTAATAATACTATACCCATTTGTGAGTTATATCCAATTAAAATTATACTGGTAGATGAAAATAAATTTCAATTCATCTATAATCCGATCTGATATTATCTTTTTGTATAAAATTTAATCAAACTTAATTTTGTCAATGGGTTGAAAAAATTAAAAACAGAAATTTAAAATTGTTGAATATAAATATCGCGATAGAAGATTATAGATTTTAATATTTTTAATTATGTTATATCTTATTTAATCTCTTTTTAACGTGTAATTATTTTATGATATTTTACAAAATCACTTGAATTCTAATACAATTATAATCGAATATCGTCTGATTAGCGGAACATAGTTTCTTAAAAAACATGACATTTTTATTAACATGTATAGTTTTCATGCTTTTCTTTGCATTATATCTTATTCTTTTTTCTTTTATTTATTTTTTTAATGCACTTCACAGTACTTCGATATAAATTATAATATATAATTTTATTGGAATTTAATTTACATTCTAGTAATATCACCCTTTAATTATACAATAATCCTTTGAGCACCAAACGAATTTGTGGAATATTAAATGATTATTTTGTAACTGCTGACAAGAATTATTTTTTTGAAATCTTTTGAAATTATTATATGTAGTTTTATTGAAATGTAATGCAAATTGTGACAACAATGTAACAATAATAATTTAAATAATCTTTTAATTAGAAAACAAAATTTTTAATATCAAGTGATCGTTTTAAAATTATTAACAAGTATTCTTTTTAGATCGATCATATTAAACTGTCTTTTCATAAAGTATATATATAATTCTACAAAGTATACATTTTAGGGGTATAATACATTATATCATATTCAGTATAAACTGAACAATTTGTAATTCTTCGTTTCATTCTCTTTAGTAAATAGTGTTATAGTTAGTCAGATTTAATCGAGAACGTAGTCTCAAAACAAATAATGAAAACCTGTGGATCTAACATTTGCTTCTTTAGAGTAGCAATGCTGCTTAAAGAGATATATTCAAGTAAGCTGCAATAGTACCAAAAATGTTCCACGAATTGTAGTACGAAGTATAAAACAAGTATCAATATTTGAAATTCAAGATGGTTGGGATTTCTGCAAAAGTTCTTTGAAATTATCTCAATCAGAAATTGTTCAATGGTCAAATACTTGACCATACAAATTTTGTGTATGTAGAAATTAAAATCACTGGTAATAATTACATTGTCCATAATTAAATAAAATATTCAATACATTATTTAATATAATAATATACAAAATATAATTTTTTGCTATTTGTAATATGAAAACATTTCATTGTCTTTGTTTTTATAATAAGACATTTGTTGTATTATTTATTATATATTATATAAATTTGATATTTTGTCAATGTGTTGTAATTAAATTTGTAGATTTATGATAAAACCGTTATGTTTATTTAAATGAAATGTCAATTACTGGGAATGAATTCTTCATGGAAGCATTTCACTGTGATCTAAATATGACGATATTAATTAATGTACTTCTAACGACAATATAACCCGCAACTAAGTACTCAAATGAACTAAGTTGTCAGGAATTTCAGCTCAATGTTGAATCATATACAGGAAACTAGTTAAAGAATCTTTACTTAATATAATAATTTTTCTCGATATGTGCAAATTGCAATATTATACCATTTCATATAAATTGATAATTTTAATTACAAAAAATGTTTATTTATAACGCATACAATTTTAAGTATAGCAATAAATATAAAATTTACTCGTGTTTATAATTCCCATATTTGTTACAATGTTAAT
This sequence comes from Axea sp. ZL-2020, assembly GCA_022817665.1. Lineage (NCBI taxonomy): Eukaryota > Metazoa > Arthropoda > Insecta > Hymenoptera > Scelionidae > Axea > Axea sp. ZL-2020. The sequence goes on along the minus strand of JABFOX010002841.1, from coordinate 1,806 downwards.
TTTACGAAAATTTGTACTTAGCATAAGTTATTTCATAAGAGAATAACTAAGATAACTGACGATGTTACAAGTGCCTATAAATTTCGCTATAATAGCAGTTTGTTTTACTATTTTTCGACAACTAATTTCATAAAGTGGATATCATGTCTTAAAAGACATGACTGTGCATCCCTATCGCGTACGCGAACTAGATATACTGAAATGGACGAGGTTGGTCGGAAGAAGTCCCGGGAATTCGCTTCGAAATAACCATCGAGGAACGTTAAATGTTTTCGATTTACATACAAAGCACTCAACCTGGCCCAGCCATGTCTACACTACTACTGTGAGATATCTACATAGAGAGTTGCACGAATGAGGGTTGCAAAAGGTAGAGAAAAAGAGATGCCATGACTATAGATTACTATAAATAAGACTTATAAATTCATGGGAGGGTCATAAAGAAAGAAGAGAAACAAAAGATTATTCTTTTTTGTATTTTACTTCTTTGAAACTATCTTAAATTGATTTTACAAAAATCAGCTATAAATAAATGAAGATAAATCTATAAAACTTTCTTTTATTATAAGTCTCTGATTTAATGCAAATATTAGTTTTTATAGAAATCTGATTAAATAACTGTATTATAAAGTCATTATGAAATTAATCCACACCAGTTTCTAAACATTATTTTTCTTTTTCATTTCAATCAATAGAATTATAATTAAAAAATTGACTGAATGCGAGAAATTTATGTTGCTATAATGATTAATGTACATTGGATATTCATAATTTTTACGTGATTCGTTTAATTTAATGCAATATATAAAACAAAATTAATCCAATAATCGCACAGCTTGCTTCACTTTTTTCATTTGCTTCCACATTCTCGTTGTAGATTCTCCTCCTCAATGGTCCATACGAGTCCATTGTACCATACGAAACGGCTTTAATCGAAGCTGAGCGTAAGTGCAAAGCGTTGTTCAACGTGCCCAATGCGAAAGGTTACTTTCTTTCCGATGACCAAGGAACTAGTGAGTTGTATATTTCAAGATTTCAAGATTTTGTACAACCATCAAACCCTCTTATGTCGATATGTGCATCGATGTTGTTTTTAATTCCAATAAATTATCATTTACAATAATTTTACTTAGAAAATTTAAATGAAACTCTGCGAGATTTTATACAGTAATAGCAAAATTAAACACATTTAATTACTTTTACACGAATGATATTTTTATTTCGAAATGAATTAAATGTTTTATTTCGTAAGGTGAAATATAAGCAAATATTAAAAAAGATTAACTTTCTCAAATATTACTGTTTTAAGCATGACATAATATAAAATGAAATATGTTTGGTTAAATCATGTAAATTTAATAAATGAGAATTTTAAGTATTTCGTGTGATTTTATGTGTAGAATAAAAATGTCTAAATATTTATTTTTAAATTTTTGTTTCATGAATTGCACTTTAAGAAATAATTATCCACTAGATCTGTTAATTATTTGATAATTTTCCAAATTTAATTTAATATCGGTAACATCATACTGTGAATTATTTAACTGTAGTGAGTTTAGGTTTGAAATCAAATCTTACTTAAGATAAGTAAAACTTTTCATTGTAGATATCCCGGATAAATATTTAAAATGAGCTCTTTTAAAAAACTGTAATAAAATAAAAAAAAAATCAGTGTATAATTTGATAAGGTTTTGATTTTCAAGAATAAATGAAATTATTCGTACAGATATGTACTGTTATTATACTCATATCACTAATAAAAAATGTAATAACTCGTTAAAAATTTTGTTGGAAGAATATAAAATC
>JABFOX010002840.1:0-10985 GCA_022817665.1 Axea sp. ZL-2020 | reverse complement strand
AATAATTTCTTTTGAAATAATTAAAGGTATAGAAATGAAAAAATAACTACAAAAGTTTTTATAATAAAACATTTGTAAAATATAGAAAAGAAATAATATTTATTCTTAAGTAACATAAGAAAGTAAAATAGAATTATTTTTAACTTCAAACGGTGTAGTATAAAAGTAAAATGCGAACAATTTTTGTTTTAAAGTAAGTATATACTATTAAAACGCTAATTTAAACGTGAAATAATCAATGTAACGCGATCAATCTATTTTAACTTTGAATTTAAATATTTTCGTACGCATGTCAGGTATTTTTAAAATTTGAATTCACACGAAAATATTTAATTTAATAAAACGTACCTTATAATATCTTAAGCGAAGAATTCATTTTATATGCAATGAGAAACTGTCTTCATCGGGTAACGTTTAGAACGAAACTGAACATCTCTTTCTTAAACTAAAAAGTAAAAGAGAAAGTTGAATGTAAGTACAATTTACTGGCAGTTGATACTAATCACTGCTCTTCCTTGAAATAAGAATATTATTACATTCGTAAAAGAAAGAACACAAAAATATAAATAAATGTCATATTATTTTTTTATATAAAATTATTTTTTATCCATGTTTCCTTATGATGCATAATATTATTTTACGCCATAATTATTAAACTTTTATGTATTAAATTATTCAAAGTAAAAAAAATTATTAATGCGAATAATTATGTTATTATTACTAACAATAAAACAATCATTTATAATTATATAATTACTTTTTATTCATTATTTATATATATACCTTTATATATTAAAAAGCGAAGATATGAATTATAAAAGTAATACGTAGAGACATCTTTTGAGTAAGTTCTAAACTTGAAATAAGTTAATATTATTGTCATTATTGTCTGCTATAAATAAATTTATACACATAGTGAACAAATTGATAAATTTAACAACATTAATACCAAATTTAAAATTAAAAATATTTCAAATGTTTTCGTTTATACAATGAACTCATTTTATTTAATTAAGATTTTAAAGAAATTTTAATATCATTTTTATTGCATCACAACTTCTTAAATATAATCCGTATTTATTTTATAGTAAAACAAATATTTATCTATTGCTTTAAAAACGAAATCATTTATTTTTTCCTCAATATATAAAAATTAGTGCTGAACATAGAATTAAGTAAAATAATGCATAACAGATTTACTTATTTAAATTTAAACATTTAAAAATGTATGTAATATATTTGCATATTACTTATTGAACTCGCTTTTAGTGACATTATGTGTAAATGCCGTATTAAAAATGTTATTCTACTATTTCTGTTCTAAGCAAAAACAAAACGAAATATATGATATCAGTAGAAGATTAAAATTAAATGTCTATGTTTATTTGTAAAATTACGTGAAAATCTGCAAATACAATGAATTGAAATTATTTGTGAATAAAATGAAAAGTACTTATTTAAATCAATGTAGTTATTTAATTTATTTCGTGAACAAACTGCAGTTGTAGATGAAATATTTATAAAAATATGTATACATTCGAAAGATCAATCCTTGATTATACATTATTATTAATATAACGCATAATATGAACAATAATGAAATAGAGATCGCTTAGAGAACAAAGTACCGACATTGTGTTTAAAAATAACCCCCACCTTCTCCCTAGATACAAAATAAATATTTGTACCTAACAGAACATTAGTATATGTTCAACACAACGAATCAATAAAATCACGGTATATATTAATTTATCTAATTATTAATTAATTCTATCTTATAACATAAATCGTCGCCATACATTGTAAATATTATTTATATGTTGCAACAAAAGTACATTAAATATTCCAATCATTTGTTAAATAAATAAACAACAAAATGTTATATTAATATTATTGTAATTGTAATTTTTAATTTATTTTTTATTGAGACCACGTGATTCCAGGACCAGTATCAGCGTTGTCATACACGTACTTGATCTTCGGATGAGTACTAGATCCAAATAGAGACTGTCGAATCATTCCAAACATAGCAGTTCCCATCGCCATATTGCTGAGTAATCCAGCAACAGAAGCTGCAGCTCGAGCGTGAGCTAACAACATTTGCAAAAACATAGACATTAATAAACCAATCCCCGGTAACATTTGCGAGGCAGATGTCTGCATTTTTCGACCAATTTCAATGAGATTATTAGTTTCATCTTGACTAATTAATTTTTCATTAACTCGAGGCAGTCGCAGTGATAGTTCTGTTCCAATTAATCTTTTCTTTTTAATTCGACGTCCATCTTGATTTTCTTCTTCAATACCAAATTCATAGGCTGCTTGGTCGTTCAATTTAATAATCTTTAAATCATCTTGTATATTTTCTTCTTGAATCTGGAGAGGTATAATTTTTTGTTCTTCTTTGTTTTTCAATAATTTTAGTTTACTTATTATTTTATGAGTTAACCCTGTTCCAAAAAGAACGTCAAAAGCTTTGTAAGCTTCCTTCATATCTAAATATTTTATCATCTCATTAATGTTTTCATTGTAATTAGTTATATTGAACTTAAATTTGCTTAAAAAAGCTTTAAAATCACAATCGTCAAATTCAAAATGTTCATTTTTAAGATCCTTCAAGTTCAGTTCTTGCTGTTCAGATTTTTGTAAAATATTTCTAATTTTACGATTTTTAGTAATATTTTCCGTCGTTGTTTTATCGGCATTAGCACCACTGAAAATGTCTTTAATAATATTGCTGATAATCGTCAATAAATGTGGAATATTACGTCGGCTTTTAAATTTAGTCGACCTTCCATTACGAGCATCTGAAAAAGTTATACCCAATTTCTGATTACCGTACCCTCGTATCTTAAATAAACCTAAATTAATTTCGAATTTTTCTTTTAATAAATATTCATACCATTCAAGAAGCAGCTTTTCAGTAGAATTCTTTCTTTCAAGTAGTTGATTTTCGAATTCGCTCTCAGGTAGTCCGAGTACAGTTGACATATCTTTAATCTCAGTACTTGAACGTCCAAGAAAGGAACCTATACCGGGTATCGGCAAGCTGACTGGAAGCGAAGGCAAAGATGGTAAATTGCTGGAAATCATAGGCCAAATAAATATTCCAGCGCATCTAATGAAACTAAGACTTTGAATGCACTGAACTATACGGTTCATAAAGCCAGCTTTTCCAGCAATTGGATTTAATTGTGGAATAATTTTTAGAATTTCATACTGATCTGCTGTTAAATTGTTACGAATATTAGGATAAATATCATCAATGAGATACTCAGTATCTGAATTTGTTTTTAATTCTGCGATATTCTCCTTGGTTTTAATTACGTGAATAAGAATTCTCAGCAATTCAGATTCTGTAATATTTAAATTGGGAGACTGCTCCTCAAGTTTACGAAGAATTAATACATCTTCGTTGTTGCTGGTGTACGATTGATCAACTATGTTTCTACGAAATCTTCTTTTTGACTCGTTGCGTTGCACATTTTTATGAGAAGAACTAGGTAATAGCGTTTCCACATTGATTTGTTCTGTTGAAAGCAAATTTATAAAATTACTCGTTGGTTGTCCCGCGTAAGGTGGAATTACGTGGTTTCCTTGAACCTGTAAAAAATTATTTTTTTAAAATACATTTGAGGAAAAATATACAGAAAACATATTATATAATATTTAAAGTAAATTCAATTTAAACATTAATATATATTTTAACTAAGCAATATTATTCTTTCTGTTATTGTTTCGTTTTTTTTTTTCATTTTATAAGAAATCTAGTGATTATTACAAAATTGATAAATTATATATTTCTTAATGTTTGCTTTATACCATAAAATGTTTAATAATAGTAATTTTGTTTAAATTATTAAAAATAATAATTAATTAAAATAATGACATAAAAAAAACAACAGTAAGTAACTTAATTTATTTATACTATTTTAAATTTTGATTAATTTACGTATAACAAAAATGTGTAATAATATTAATTATAATTTAGTATATTAGTTTTTATATTTTAGCGTATGATTTATTTAACCATGGACAACATTATTTTAACATGTAATGTAAAATAATAAATTTAAATTATATTTAAATATAATTGTAAATATTTAATTTAATAATATTATTATATTATATATCCAAATTGCAGGGAAAATATTTTTTTAAGTTTCTCCTTATATTTCTAAAAATGTTCATTAAATTTTGTTTGGTCCAAGGATAAAAACTTTTTGTTCATTAATTTTTATTATCGTTCACCTACTAACGTTGGAGCTGCTCCGTTAAGTGGATGCATTTGTCGAAACATCCTGCTGAGGTCGTACGGCAATACTGTTCTTCTGTCCACTACTGTCGGTAAACTCGATATTCCATTGTTAAACGTAATTTCTGAAATAGGAGGTATTGGTGAAAGTTGAGGTAAATGGGGTATGTGTTGTAATGAGGATAATGGAAGGAGAGCGGCAGTTGAATATAGGTTATTAGAATTCGAAAAGTCTGGCAAACTTGGAACAAACTGCTTTACAATTGGCCAATTACGTTGTGTACAAGATAAAAAGCTATCTATTCGAATACAGTCGATCATTCTTGCACGATATGCTATACGCACAGTTTCTGGAAGAAGATTTTCAGCAAGTTTGATAATATTCACTTGTTGTTCTGTTAATATAGGATAAGAATAAACAGCACGAGCGTTTTCTATATTTTTTTGATTGTTCCATTCTGATTTCATAATTGAAGCGTGTCGTAAAGCATTTTCAATTTCAGATTGTAAAATTTTATTCGACGGATTCATATTTTTATCAGATTTCACTGACGATCCAAAATTAGGAAAACTTGATAAGGATGGATGAAATTGTCCGACTGTCGGAAACGCAATATCTTTTGTGCAATCAAGGAAGGCAATATTGTGTCCTATACAATCAAACATTTTAGTGATAAAAGTTTCTCGAGCACCATCAGGAAGTAATTTTTCAGCAGTTTTTAAAATATCAACTTGTTCCGAGGACAACAAATTAGTTTGGGCATTTTTTTCAACTAATGATTCACCAGGAACTTGCATAGATAAATTCGGAACAGATAATTGAACAGATTTTAGTATTTTTAATACTACAGTTTCTGGTTGTTCTGATAAAACAGGTACAAATCTGGTATCAGTAATTGTTATGTGATGTTCACCATGTTGATTTGCCTCAATATTAGTCTCCAAAACTGTTGGGTTTTGTGCCGAAGAAAAACTACCTATATGACTTTTCTTTTCGTGAACATTGTCAAAATTGGGAAAACTTGGTAATTCTGGCACATAACTATAAACATAAGGCCATACTACACTTTTTGCACAATGCAAAAATGCATTTTCAAGAGTACATAAGAGTGTTTTATTTATAAATTCTTCACGTGATTTATTAGGTATTAGTTCTGCGGCCGAAAGTAAAATTTTTTGTTGACGATCAGATAAGCTTTTAGAAAGTTCATTAAATCTTTCAAAGCTGTTGGTTGTTTTTTCACTAAAATGTGGGTCTGAAAGACGAATTGATCTGATTATGTTATATATAACACTTTCTGGATGTTCAGTAAAAATGGGAACAAATCTTGTACCCGTTACAGATATAACTGGTTCATTTGTCTTTTTAAATTGTAAATTTTCAGATTCTGAAATTAAATGGTTTTCTGGTGTTTCTTGAATAGGAGAATTATCATCAGCTCTAGCAGTTCCACGAGATAATTCTAAAAGAGGTAATTTCGGTAAAGATGGCACAAATTCCTTAATACCAGGGAACATTATAATTCTTAAGCAATTAGCAAATAAATTCTTCTCTTCAAGACCTTCAAGCATCTTTGTTGTGATATCTTGTCTGATTGTCATATCTGTAGGCAACAAGTCTTCAGCAAAGCGTAAGATAGTTAACTGCCTAATAGTTAACGATAAAGGAATCTTACTTTTTTCGAATAAAGATGATGTTGCAGAGATATTTTCAATTGAATCCCTAGCTTTCTTTAAAATTTCTATCAGTTCTTCTTCCCATGTAATTAATGACTGTTCATACATTTCTTCATTTTTTAAATATGATTTACAAGGTGCAGAAGGATAACTTGGTACACCTGATCCTTCTGAAATATTCGAACCGGTTCCAGAATTTGATCCAGTTCCTGGACTTGTTCCACCTCCTGTTATACTTGATCCTGTTGATCCAGATCCACTTTGATTTGGATCACTGTTGTTCATCCACTGATTCCATTGATCATTTGGTCCTATTTCACTTCCCATTGGTCCTGTTCCTCCTGGCATTCCACTACCTCCACCTTGGATTCCACCGCCGACTCCTTGAGAAGGATTCATTGGGATTTGTGGTGGGTACCACGGATATGGAACAATTGGAATAAATGGATAAGGTGGAATAAATTGTTGAAATCCAGATGGAGATGAACCAGATCCCGTTTGTTGAGAACCACCTGGAAAAGATGGTATACTCGGAATTCCTGGCATAGGGTAACCAGGATTTTGTCCGGATATTCCACCAGAGGGATCTGATAATCCTCCCAACCCTCCTCCAGATCCTGATCCCGATCCAACACCTGATCCTAATCCCGTACCTGATCCAGAACCGCCTCCTGTTATTGAACCACTACTGCTGCCACTCCCACTACCACCTCCCGTAATAGGTCCTGATCCACCTACTGTCCCACTTCCTTCTCCTGAGCCACCACCGAATATGTTATGTGGTTTGTTGAACCAACCAGCTATATTTGGCAAATTAGACCAAGAGGATATATATCCTGATAAATTTGGGAAGTTCGTATAAGAAGAAATATCGGGGAATTTTGAAATATTTGTGTACTTTCTAACTGTTGGCCATGTAGAATGTTTAATACAATGTAAATAATTATATCGATTAATACATGACATTATTTTAGATGCATAATCTGATCTTACAGAAGCAGGAAGAAGTTGCTCAGATGCACGTAATGATTCCAATTGTTCTCGTGTTATACGAGAATTAAGTCGATTATAATCAATGTAGGATGTCTGAGTAGGAACTAAATTTTGTTGTTCACGCAGTGTAGTTTGTAATATACGAAGTATAACGGCTTCAGGTTTTGGTTCCCTATTTCGGGTTCCATCTGCATCTATAATTTCAGGCAATTGAGATATGTCCATTTGATAAGCAGGATAAGGAATAAATTCAGGATATTCTGTTACAATTGATGGAGTCAAGTAATAACTTGGAAATTCAGGAAGCATAGGTAGATAATGCTTAATCATAGGCCATGCGAAATATTTAAGGCAACTATAATATTCAAACCTTCTGATACAAGAAAACATTTGATTTGCATATTCTTGTCTTACTGTCTCAGGTAAAAGGTGTTCACCCATCTGCAGTATTAATATTTGGTTAGGACTTAAAAGACTTGCGAGAGTTTCATTTTTCATATCTACAAACAAATCGAATTTCTCATTCATAGGATAATTTTGTAACATACTTTTTAAAATTGAATAAATTTGCCATTCTGGTGTAAGTAAGTCATTTGCTTGTAAATCATTTATTCTTGATGTTTTTATTTTGTTACGATTTCCTTGAATTATATCTACTAAATTTATTTCTATTGGAAAATTATCTGCAAGTGATTGAGGGATATTTTCAATAAGGACTGGATACACAAAAATTCGCATACAATTTAAGACACTTAAACTTCGAACACATTGACTGATATTATTCATGAACGATTGCCTTTGTCTTTGAACGATTAATTCTTCAGCACATTTTAAAATTTCTTGTTGTAGTGAATTTAATTCACTTACATTTAAAGATGAATATGATTCATTCAGCTGTGAAATTTTCCTTTGCGATAAAATTAATTTTAAGCCTTCTAATAACTGGTTTTCTGTAAAAGATGGTATTTCAGGTAAAACTTCCATTTGATCTTTTAACATTTGAAGAATAGTAGTATTTCGCATTTGCTCTTGCAATAACATAGCTTTTTCCTTTATACGTTGAATTATGTCACTTCTTTTATCAGCACCACTCCTCAATTTACGAATGTTTGATTCTTCTGGATCATTTTGTTCTTCATTATCTGATTTATTAAGTAAAAATTTCTTCAAAAATGGATTTCTTACTTCAATGTCGTGTTTTAGTGTTAATGAATCTTCATTAAGCTTTTCTGTATCAGACACCAGATCACCTTTTTTGATCCCTGACGAATCGATGGCTTCATTTTCCTTATGTATCATCACATCATCTCTAGCTAGTTTGACATGTTCACCATCACTATCTCTATTGATCACTACATCACTTTTATGAGCACTTTCAATTATTTGACCATCATTGACAGGCTGTTCTTCATCAGTATGAATTTCAACATCAAATCTTCTAATTCCTTCATTATTATTCTGAGCATTCACGTTTTCAGAAAATGTTTTCAACTGGTCACTATTACTTACATCATCTGAAGTTTCTACTTTTGTAATTTCTTTAAAATTATCGGGTAAATCCGAAAGAATTGTCTTTTTTTCACGAATATCCTTTTTTTCATTGTTAATTTTTACATCAGAATTCACTGGTTGTATAATTATACTACTTTCGTCACTAACAAGTCTCCTATTATCATCTCGAATTTCACTAATTTCCGGATTAACTTCAAGTGCCCATGATTTGGACGAAAATGAAACGAACACGAATATAAGAAGATAGGAAATGAATTTTGGAATGAGTGATAAACGACGGGTATCAGGTACTGCTCTCATGATCACGGTCGCGATGCGAGTGTCTCGGCCAGTTAGCAACCCGATGTGTCTATGGCCAGCCATGGATCTTCAACCTGCAATATCCTTGAACGTGTGCATAGTTACGCACGCAAAGATATAATTATACATAGATGTACATGTACAACTCGTTCGTTGGTATTTCCATTTTTGTGGAGCCCTTTATGGCAATGTATAGCAAGCGCTTCTTCTTACAACATGTAATACTACTGACTTGCTATACACATTAATAATGCATTATTTATTATTACTCAATATTATATACAATTTTTGAATGAAACAATTAATCTAAAATATTACATTAACGTTGTAATATGTTTTATAATAAATAAAATACATACGATTTATATTCAATAATTAATACTTTAGTATGTAAATATACTTGTCTTAGTAAACTATTAACAATTTACTTTGTTTTAGTATCATTTGCTTATTTTTACCTGGTTTAACTAGTTATTATTCTAAATCTTTCGAAACAATAAATAAAAGATGAATTAGTTTTTACTAGCTTGCGGTCACTTATGGAACACTTCATGCTCAAACACACTTGTACATTGCTAACACAAGTTTTTACTTAAATTGCAATTTTAAATTATTGCAAAGTTCCCTTTTTAGGCCTTGAGATGCGTTCAGTGGTAAGATATTTTTCTATCAAGTTCATTCCTAACAGGCACGTGAACTTCTTTCTCTGCCTCCCTTAGCAATAAACTGGAATCACAGTATGCGAAGAAGATAAACCTGTATTACCTTCCTCTCATTCCTATACGTTCACCTATGTTAGGGTCAGGGCCACGTGTAAGATTCACCAGTGCAATGACCAGTATTTCGGGGGAAAAATTAAAAATATGCTTCCATTAATTAATGTAAAGTTTTATTTTTATTTTAGTAATTTTTGTATAAATTATTTTAGGATATTGTGCAACATTTATAATTTTTTGATTTTCAAAATTTGAATAAAAAAGTTAAATATTATGCAATCTAAGAAGTAGAACATGTTAGTTGAATCACAACTACCAAAGAAAGTGAAATGATGTTATCATGTACCAAATGGTTTAATAGAGATACTAAATTAATACATTTAACGAATGTATTTAATTTGTCTAAACTGTTAATGTATATGTATTTGTGTAATTTTTTATTAATTTTATTGAATATATATTTTATTCAATATAATTATTAATATATTGAATATATAAAGTAATAAGTATTATAAATTCTGAATTTGAGTTTTTGTATGCTGCAATATAATTATAAATTAAAGTATTATATAAGTTATTTTTTAAAATAGTTTAATACGTATTTTGTAATTATTGAAATATTATTTAATCAAAACTTATGCTTGAAATAAAATACCTATAAATACTTAAGAGAAATCTCCAAAATTAACAATTGCATCAATATATCGATGAAATACTGGGTATTAGCTTTGGATACGAAATTAAACAAAAGATGACATTTATTATATTATGGAACAATGTTAATGTTAATATTGTGCGAGCATAAATTCAAATATATTGTATAAATTATAAATGATTTTATATTTACTTATTAATTTTATATTTTTCAACTGAATAATTTATATTAATTGTAATTATTGAATAGTGCAATTATGTTTGTATCTAAAATTATTATTCATATTACTCTTATTAGCATAAACTGTTCTCGTCCTATTAAATATTATTTACCAAGGTCGAAACCAGTCTATAATGATAAAATGATTGCACCGTGCAACCGTGGGGGTGGAAGGTGACCGTTCTCAAAACGTAAAATGTTAATTATAATTTTTGTAATCTGTAACAGTTTATACCTCATTAACTTTGGTACGAATAATTATCATTTCATGAAAGCAGATTTTGTATTTTCAGTTTTTATATGATTTAATTAATTCAATAACGAATTAAATTATTCTAATAAAAAGGAAACATATGTAATTTAATATTTATTACAACTGAATTTTTATTTCTTTTAACTGTTTAGCATACTATATATAGAAAATTTTACTTTACGATTATGAAAAAAAGGTATTTAAATATCTACAAAACAATTAAAATAATTTCAGATTAAAAAAATGAAGAAATGTTCTCTTTCTTCAATAAAGTCGTAAGAGTTAAAATTTATTTAATACAAAAGTCTCATTATAGAGTAAATACTAAATCGTGCCAAAAAATTGATTCACCATAAAATGAACGTTAAAATAATCCAGTCCTTGGATTATAATAATATTTGTTAA
>JABFOX010002839.1:0-10988 GCA_022817665.1 Axea sp. ZL-2020 | reverse complement strand
AAAAAGCACCATAAATGATGGAAACGGCAAGATGCCACATTTCATGCTATTGACATTGTGTAATAATACCATCAGATATTTTAAAATTTTTTATCATTGTCCTGAAAATCTCCCGAGTTAAAAAAAAATTAATTTCGAAAAAGTATCTTAGGTTGAGGAAATAATAAAACATAATGTTTTCTTAAAACGTAAATATCTCTTTAGAAAATTGTGTGAACTAATTTAGCTTTTCATTATTATATTTAATTATTTTCTTCGTATATTCTTCGTAGTATTAAATATTATGAAGAAAAAAATTCATAGAAAATTACTATTTAAATCATAATTTTGTGATATCTAAATATATGAAATATTTTAATGCAATAAACAGTAAAATATGCAACAATAATTTAAAATTTATCGTAATTTTAGTAAATTTTACATAACTAATTTTTCTAAACTAATTGCTGTAATTAATCATTTTAATTATTAATATTTCAGCACAATTTCTGATACGGTTAGATATCCGTAAACATTTTTACTCTAACTGTATTTTCATTATTATACAATATTAAATTTAATTTAACTTTTCATAAAAATTCGCTTCATTTTATAATCCAGTACTAAAATGTACATCAAAAATCATTTTGCTAAATACTTTGTTCTAAAATATAAAAATCGGTTTATAGATACAGTAAAATGCGTAATAATAACTATGTTATATTTACTATTTATTTTTTATATTCATGGGACGGACCTGCAAATTTCATAATGATGAAAGTTCATAAAATTAGATGAAAATAATTTCGTAAAATGTAAAACGGAGCACTACGTGTTATAATTTCTGGATATCATAAGGACATTCATATCCTATACGGAAGTAAACCTCTTTTGAACTATAAAACCACTTTAGTATCAAATTTTGTGGAAGGCATCTTAAGAACGAAATCGCTTGCCCGTACAAGCCCGTCCAAAACCCATCAATTAGATCAAGTTTACATAATATTATAAGAAGTTTGCTTGAGAAATACCAGAATTCTTGAACTGGTCCTATACAAATGATGCACATGTAACACATTTTGCTTTTAAATATATGAATTCTTCAGTTTATTTGATTAACAATATTAAATTTGTAGTATAAATTGTGATACTGAATTATTATTTCAACAGTACTTTTAAAACCGAGCAAAAATAATTTAAAAACATATTGAAATGCAATTAATACATAATTTATAAATACAAACATTGCTTCAAATCTATTTAAATGCACATTAACTGAAAATTCAAATTATATTCCTAAGATTACGAAATTTCTCAGATTATTTGCAGTCTTGAAATTAATAGTATTGATAATGAAATTCATATTGTTAAGATAAAGTATGATTATTTGAAGCTGAGAATACTTCTTACTGACAACAGAGAAGGTACCACAGTATTTCAAAAATTTACATGGCTTTATGATGTCTGTTAAAAGAAAAGAAAATTATTGTAGAATCTAAATTTTACACTTTATATATAACATTGTTTAAAAATGTTAAATTCTGATGTCTCAATTTGTTATTATAAACAGCAATAACAAAATTCGAAATTTCTAAAGCATCATTATTATATGAAATTATATTTTTTATAATTTAATTACAGACTAATCTCCTATAAACTGCATTTTTATATTTTGTACACAAAGTATAAAATGATTTAATTACCCGTAATTAGCTTAAATTTTGGAATGTTTCGTTAAAATTTTAGTCGTACAAAATTATCGTTATTAATAATATTAAAATTTAATGTTACTACATAATTCACTTCTTTGTATCGTAATACATACAATAAGTATTACTGAAAAAAAAACAAGACAAAAAAACAAAAAAAACATAAACAAAAACATTGGATCAAAAGCTTATAAATTTAGTAGTACATCAATAAGTCTATACGTTATAAAGTTGATTTTTGATAAATTATTTATAACGTCTTAGAGACGGTTGATAAACGTCTTATTCATATGCACAGTAAAAGTTTTCTCAAAATTATGTAAACAAGGCATTGCTTTTAATTGACATATAAAAAAATTGACTAAGAACGATAAGCATCTTTCGAACAATCAGACGAATGGTGTTTTCTTTTTTGTGAACGGAGCAGGAACAAAACCGCTTGTGCGGGCGTTTCTAAACTTTTCAAGTGAACCAGGGACATATACAGTTGAAGAAGTAAATTTAAGAGATATAAAAATTTTGACCTAATTGAGTTCAAATAATTCTTATTTATACATGTAAAAACGATCCTGCATCGTTACAAATTTATTCTGTTAATTTCGGATTTGTAAATTAACAATTTATATTTTGTAGCTTTGTTAGTTTAACTAAGCTTTACTGTGTGTATTATTAAAATTAAGTCGATTATATATAATTATATTTAAAGTATAACTGTTACTATTTAAGTGAATTAATATTTCATGATTATGAAAATGAGAAGAAAAATGATTTATTTTTTTACATCTACATGTATCACAATTGCATATTAATGTTGTTTTTCTGACGTTGTTTGATTTTTGTTTTCTATTTTATTTTATAAATTAATGACAATTATAAATTTTATTATTTTCAGCACAACCAGTATCGGTACATTACATTTAATTTATTAAAGTAAAACATACGTAATGGTTTCACTATCGTTCTATATATCTTCTAAATTTTAAGAATAAATTATGAAAGTGTACAAAGTATGTATAAAACATTAAACAATTTATTTAATTAGTTTGAATACCACGCGTTGGTGTAATAAAATGCCAGTCATGATTAATTTTGTGTTTTGAATGTGCAGAAATTATTCTCAATTATTTTGATCTTCGATTTTTAAAATCTAGTATGAAATGAATATATAGCAATGAAAAAATTTATATTTCTAAATTAATTGAATTTAAACAATGTGCAGTAATATTGTATAAAGTTGTACGCTGGATCAAATCAATTTAAAATTCCTAACATTTTTATACTATTTTAAGAAATATTTGAAAATTGAAATTATTACTAAAAAAATTGAATTATTATATCGACTATTTCAATTTTATCATAAATTTTTACACATTTTTTAACAGTATAATTATAATATAAAATACGTTGTTTTATAATTTGCTAAATTTTTAATACTTATTACAAATATTTTGCTAAATATCGGTTATCAATATCAGTAAAAAAATTTTTTATTGCTACCTCTAGTAAGTGACATGAGAGTGACTTCGTTGTTGACTCTTGATTAATCTGTCAACGCCTAAACCTCTTTATAAACTGAATTTAATGTTTTTTATTTTATTTTTATCAATATCTGCTGGATTTTGTAAATATAATACAAAATGTTATTTAAAACATAACATCATTGTTGATTTCTGAAAACATGATATAAAAACTACTAAATGTATTTGAAATGTTTATTTTGGTAAAATGTTATTTATTTAAACTGAATGAATATCATATTCTTTTAAATATAAAATAATTATGATTTATTTTTGTGAAAGTCTTTTAATATTTTTTTAATGAAGAGAATACTGTTAAATATATTTATATTTGTCTTCATATTATCAGAAAACTTTACATTAATTATCCTAATTGACAGAAATTGATACAGATTGATATTTTAATTTGTGTCAATTTTAAATATTTTTAAATGTCTGATTAGAACATTTTCAGTCATCAAATATTAAATGATGAATAACAGATTTAGAATGGAATATTATCGCGATTTCTGGCACTCATTAGTCATATTGGAACTTCCTATAATGGGTTAAAGATTTTTGTTCAAATAAATTATTTATTATGATTGTTTTAGTTTGAGAATAGATTAAATGTATGACAAGACAATTTTAATATATAACATTTAACGAATTAGTGATGTAACGAGCATTACATTAATTAATGTGAATATGTATTTCTTATATAATATATATTTTTATTAATTTTTTTTATTCTTTTATATATTTATATAAATATAAATTAAAAAAAAATAAATATAATAAACTAAAATAATTAAAATAGAATACGAAAAAAAACCATTTTATTATTTTTAATTATTTGTACTTTGTTTCAATATGTTTGAAATCTTTATTTCATAAATTCTCAATGTTTGAATTGTTTAAGAAAAATTGTATATTATTAAATAATTAGATCATTTAACTAAAAGCACTTGTATTTTTTTAAAAAAATTAATGCACATACCATAATTTGATACTTAAAATACGTTTGACATTACTTGGATAAGGATATAATATTATTCGGTAGGGGAAAAGATTATCGAATGATTGAAATTATCAGGTTTTCAATTTTAATAGGAATATATGAATTTTAAGGAAGTTGTATTATGAGATTGTCAAACTTGGTTTTTAATTTTCAAATGTTCTTCTAATTTCTAAATTTACACGTTTGGTTAATTTATGTTTGCATTATAATGCAATACTTGAGTGAAACTAATAAATTAATGTGGAATTATTCTGAAATGCAGAAAAGTAAGTTAAATTGCAAATGAAAAAAAATTACAATTTTTTATTTTTACTTTTAAGTAAATTTATAACACTGTAAAAAAATTATTCTATTCTAAATAAAAAAAAAGAAAAAAAAAGAATTGATAAAGATATGAACTTTTATTGTAATAGGAACAAAAAGAAAGGTCGATAATACAGGAAAATTAAAACTTTCACAAAACTATTTAACTTTTGACAGATTCGTATTTTAGTGATAAATATTTTGATAATACAAATGTATTCTCTTTTGAAATTTCCGTGAAATTAGATATATTTATAGCTTGAAAGGAACAATTGATTTAATATTGGTTACAGTATTAGGATAATAGAGGTGTATAAGAGTATTTCGTCATTTTTGTTTTCCAAATACAGCATTAATGATATTTGATATATCGATATACATTTATACTACGACTGTATTAAACAAAGGAGATTTTTTTAATACATTTAATTTCATTTCTGTAAATACTAATATTTAACTAGTAAATCTACTATGTAAATATATAACGTATAATATATATACCTAATTGTAATATGTAATTTAATATCAACAATGCTATTTAGACATGATTCACGTTGATGTACAATTTTAATATAAAATTTTAACAATTGAGTTAAAATTAATATCTAGTTTATATGATATTAGAATTATACCTTAATCAAATTATCGTGATAAACCATGAAAGAATATGTGATAAATTTGTTTTTCGTACATTTGTTTGCACAGACATTTTTTCGGAACTTTCTATGCTCTTAATAATAAAACAAGTAATTCTTCATATTTACACTATTCTTTAGTAAATTCTAGCAGGTAAGAATAGAAAAGTATAGAAAATTTACTCGACGGTTATACTTTCTTATCACATTTACAGATTATTATGATTTGTCTCTCAACCCTGTAACTTAATGACCATCTTTGAATTTTATTTTGGAATATTCTATTTTAATAATAACAATAATAATTGTAAAAATATTTAAACCAATGATCATCTGTTTTTTTTTTTTTTTTTTTTTTTTTTTTGAGCAAGAAATGTTATTTACTCAAAATCTTTTCTCTTCCAACCTCCTTCCAAAAGCATTAAACAAGAACGAGCAATAAAGTTTTAATTCTCCTCGTCGTTATTTCAGCGACGTGATATACGATCAAACAACAAAGTCACATGTTTCGCTTACGAAATTTCTCGGCAAATTCGAAACAACGAGATTAATTTTGATACTAATAGTATTGATTATATAACGGACATATCTGGACAGGCTGAAATTTCGTTGAACTTTTGTTTTTGCGACCACCGTCATAAATCATAAGAAAAATAAATTTGCAACGGCATGCACAGTGTGAAAATAGATGAAAGTCAGTTTTCGTATATGCAGCTAATTTAAACTACCGAAATATCGGTTTTATGATGTTACGCGGGCCATAACTTCGCTCGACGTGTTGCCTTTGGTTGAATCAAAACTTTCTCAAATTGATCGATGTTAAGAAAACAAAAGGAAATTCTATGAATGTACACAGGCAATGAAATGAGTAAGAAACGGACACAAAAGAAGTTGTAAATTTTCCTCGAGGGGCTTCTTAATTTTGAAACAAAATATAAAAGTTGTATCGCGGGGAATTTAAGGAAAAAAACGAAAGAAAAGGAAAGGGGAAAAAAAAAATCTCGGCTCTGAGCGAGACATTTTTTCTCGGCAATTTATTTTGGCGCAACGGTGTTCGAGCGAATAAAAAAAAAACGAAACACTGATGAATTATTTCTCGCGGTGGTATTTAATTTATTATTCAACCGATCGGTTGATTCCAAGAATATGTGAATGCGTCGTTATTTAGGTCAGATGCATACTTCATTGCTTTGCTCTCCGTGAAAAATTATAAGCCGTAATTGATTTATCAAAATGTAACATCTTGGAATGAGAGGCTCGAGTAAAATTCGTTCCTGAATCAAGCGAATAAAAAGAGTGTCAATAAAGCTAGTTATCGGCTTAATAGGAGGAACGTCGCAATGAGAAAAACAAATTTTCCGACGTGAAATTGAATTGAAGCGGTATTTATTTATAGTGTACTTTGATACTAAACATTACAATGTAAAATTTAACAAATTCAATGCGTGATATTTTCGACCGAATTTAACCTCTGTTTCTACGCCTTAAAATTAACTAAATTAGAGAATATTCGATTCAATCAAAATTAAAAATAGCTTATGGAATTGAATCATATTAATTTTACAATCAAAAATTCGACAAACACAAATTGAGTTACTAAACGTGCAAACTCTTAACGTGCAATTTTGCTTGACGAGCGAAAATATGTTTAATTTTACTGCACTCGCTTTGACGGAGTCAAAAGTCTTTAATACAATTTTTAAAATCAATTGCAAATGTTCATTCTTTGAAAACAGCCTTTGAAAACCTTTTGAAATGTATTGAAATTAAATTTTCTCAAAACTGTTCAAAAATTTTTATTTATTGATTTTAGTTTTGGAATGTTGACAACTGCTTTACTCGAAATTTATATTAATACACAGTTTAAAAACAGAAAAAGAATTTACAAAAATCTAAATTGTTCGTTTTAGTTTCTTTCTTCTAACTCTAATTTTTTAATTAAAATTTAATATTTCATTATTGATCAAAGTTTTCCGTGTATTTTAATTATTAAATGATACATTAATAACTAGTTGAAAATGTAATAATTTATTAATAAATGAATTTAAAAAACATCAGGTAGGTTTCAGTTTTATAAACTCAATTACATTTATAACTAAAAGTGAAAAATTACGCATGCTCAATATCTAATCAAATACAGTTCACTATAAATGTAAAATAAATTTGACGACAATTCATGATAATTTTATTGACATTTTTAAAAAGAATACAATTTTATAGCGAGTTAAGTGGAGAAAAAATTCAAATGAAACTGCAGTTCAAAAAAAATATTATAAATGACTTTTCCGATATAGACTTGAATTAAATTAAGGATTTATCATGTTCTTTACATTTTACAATGTAGTTCAATACATTGTAAATAAAATGGAGCGTAAATTAATAAAATTAGTCTATTAAACTTAAAATGTTTAATATAACTGTTTATTTTAAATCTGAACTGAGGAAAATACAAAAAATATGAAATTATCATTTTAGATACTTCTTTGTCATTCGTGTTATCTTGATAGAGTTATGAATTCTTAATTTCTAAAAGTAAAACTAATACAAATCATTAATACCAATAGAATGTTCATGAAAAGTAGGTTTGGTAAAATATATTTTCAAATTTACTTTGAGCAATTAATTGTAATTGAAAACAATTTTTATTGCATTCAAAGAAAACGTACTATGCTTTGATAATATTTTATATTATTTGAAAAGAAATTAAGATTTAATTTATTTTATTATCATTCAAGGCTTCTGTTTGTTTATTATAATATATATTACATAACACGAATGTTTATTTAACGTATAATTAAGTTAATTAAATTTAATCAATTTTAAACTATTTTGAAAAACATTA
Organism: Axea sp. ZL-2020; assembly: GCA_022817665.1. Classification (NCBI taxonomy): domain Eukaryota; kingdom Metazoa; phylum Arthropoda; class Insecta; order Hymenoptera; family Scelionidae; genus Axea; species Axea sp. ZL-2020. Next base: position 3,003 of record JABFOX010002839.1, on the reverse strand, counting down.
AATACGGTTTCTACAAAAAAGATAACTGATAAATGAAACATATTTTGAAACCATTTAAGTATACAGACATTATTTATAATTAAATTTAAAATGAAATATTCTATCAATAATAGCCACAATTCTGACGGCATCACTGATACGATCAAGTTGAAATCTTAAAATACTGATTTAAAAAAAAACAATGTATAGTACATATTTTACAAAGCAACATAAATGAAAAAATGTCTGTAAATACTAAAACATCCTTTTTAATGAGTTTTACGTAATCAAATTTGATGAAATAATGTGAAAATTATATTTCAAAATATTACAGAATAACGTAACGTGTTATATTTTCGTCATCGATTTCACTATTCTACACGTATATAAATTTCATGTTTTAAAAATAAAAATTCTGGCAAGCTATGTTTTCATTTCAAAAAAAAAAAAAAACAATTAAATTCATCACAATCCTGAATTCCTGATATTTTCTTCGTTATATTTGACTTTTGCATTTTAAATCTAACAGTAACATATTTTGTGTAACTCTAACAAAGAAAACAAAATGCTTGATAATCAAAATATCAAATGTTAACAGGTGTACATGAAAGCTTAAGAAGTTTGTGTCAAAGAATTTTCGTTTCTAAACAATTGGGCAATGCACAAATAAAATTTTTCCTATCCATCTTTAAATAAAATGATACAGAAAGTTATATGTTTATAGGATATTATAAATTATAACAGCAATTTTCAGGTATTTTTGAATTATTTTTCGCCTAATGGTTAGTAGTTGCATTACAAGTAGAACAGATTGAATGTAATTTAAAATAATACGAGAACGGAAGTACTGGTCATAAATGTGTTCAAATTTCAACAGGAATACAGGAAATATAAAGAAGATTCAGAAAATATCAGTTTATAAGTATTGAAATTTGCGTTGTATAGCGAAAATTAAAATGTATTTTGAACTATAGCTATGCCTGTGTTTATGTTCTTTATACGATGTGTTTTTTACTTCTTGAAGATCATTCAAACATTCTTGAAGTGTGTTTTTTAAATGATGATTAACGTACTTTTCGAATGAATGTAATTTTGTGTAATTTAAACTAAAATGAACATTGAAATACTGTGTAATGTTTATTTAAACATTAACAGGAATAAATGAGATTTTAAGAAGTTTTAGGAAATTTCAAGTTCTGAGTCATTCAACTTTGAATACAACAGAAAGTTGTAAGTTTGTATTTAAATACTTCTATCTTCGAATTTATGCATTCAGCTTTTATGTTTGTAAAACGCGATATGTTTTGTTTATTCCTCATGGTTTTGAAACTTGTTTTTCTCTCCATAATTATTAGCAGTTACTTATCAAATATAAGAAATTGTGTGTAATTTAAAATACAATGAAAGTATAAATATCATTGTATAATTTTTCACATTTTAACAGGAACATATGAAAGATTAAGATGTTTAGAAATTTTTGCTTTTTGAGTTATTTAAATTCGAATAATACAAAAAATAGAAATGTTATCTTTGAATTTATGTATTCGCTTATGTTTGTAACACATTATGTGTCTCTTTTATCTTCTCCCAATTTATTATTTAATTTTAACAAGAATAAATCATATAGAGATTCTGAGTTATTTAAAGTCAACTCATAACGAAAGGTGAAAGATTTATCTAGGTATATTTATGCTTGAGTTGTGTAGTCAGTTATATTGTTAAAACATGATGTGTTTTTAGTATTCTTGATGGTTTTTCGAACATTTTAAATTAGTTTTTCAAATTATAATTAACAATTGTTTATCAAATATAAAACATGTTTTGTAATTTAAAATGCAAATCAAATGGAAATAATGTTTATTAAAGTTTTCAAAAATTTTAAAAGAAGTACATGAAATATTAAAAAATTTAATAACGTTTACGTTTCTGAGGGTTTAAATTTGTAAAATACAGATAACTAACAAATGATATTTAAATACACGTATGTGTGTGTTTATCTTATATAAATTTTGGTTCCCGGGTTATTTACATCTTATTCATGGTAGTTTGTCAATTATTTTTGAATTTTCTGTACAAATGATTACTAACGGTTACTTTCCAAACATAAAACATTGCATGTAATTTGACATAAGACGGAAACTGAAATACTGATTATATACGTTTTGAAATTTTAATAAGGAGATATGAAATATTAGCAGTTTAAATAATTATCGGTTTCTGAATTTGTTTAATTCATATAACACTGAAAGCTAAAAGGCCAATATATTTACAATTGAATTTACGCAGGCAGTTTTATTATGTTTATAGCACAAGGTACGTTTTACTGATTCTTGATGACTTTCGGGTATTGTCGACTTTCGTATTTATGCAAAATAAAATACACAGAGTTTCAGTAACACTATCGAAAATTTAATTTGTGACTGTAATTTTGTGACGTTTTATGACTTGAAAAATGAATGTTCTTATGTCTTTATCATTATATTTCAAATGCTCGTAATCGTTTAAAATAATATTATAATCATAGCAAAATTGGACAGAAAGAATTACGATATTAATATCATTGGAGTGTCAAGGTGATAGAAGTAGTTGGAATTAATTAGAAATAATCTTATATCCCGAATTCAAAATAAATAAGAAAATGTGCAGACTGTGGTTTGGTAACATTTATAAATTTCCATTGATAATTTTAACAATTATTCAATATATCAACGTCATTTTTAATAAAATGATGTAAAAATTAACGATAACTTAACAGGCTCGAAAAATGTTAGTTATTTAAATGATGTATTAATTTTTACATAAGCGCAATGCATCAGCAATACTTCATGTTAAAACTGCTACCTTCGGCTATCGATGCGTAAAGTGATACTCAAACTCAGCGACACCTACGATCTCTTTGAATTAAAACTTTGCGTCAGATTATTTTTCCACTAATAACACATCCGAAATATAAAAAAAATAAATAAACCGTTTAAATAACTAAAGTTTTTCGAGTTTGTTAAGTTACTGTAAATTTTTATAAAA
>JABFOX010002838.1:0-10987 GCA_022817665.1 Axea sp. ZL-2020 | reverse complement strand
CATAATTGAACCCAGTCAATTACACTAACTTGCTGAATATCAGCATGCATTTAGACTTATTAAATAGACAACATATTGTACAAGCATCACTGATGGTGCACAGTGGAACCATAGAGTTCTGATTAGGCTTAAAATATGGACTTCAGCTATCAATCGTACAATTTTTAACAACAAAAAGGGGAAAGATATCGCTTCCACATTGAAGAAGTATCCGTTTTGAGGTAAACCATTTTATGGCAAAATAAAACGTTATTGATATTAATGATATTCATAAATATCAAATCTATGTACATATAGCAGTGAATAAAGGCGATTTGTTTAAATTTGTTAAAAAATTGTTTAAAAATGACACGAATAAAATCTCTAAAAAAGACTCGTTAGTTATATTGTTTAATTTTATATTGTTTTTCCTCATCATTAAGAATTATCTGAAGGCTTACTTAAACATTTAAACAACACGATTATAAAAACTATTCTTTTTCAGTTTACAATATATTAACAATATAAAAAATATTGTTAACTGTATAACTAACACGATTATAAAAACTAGTTATATAGTTAACAATATATTGCATTTAAATATTATGAAAGGAAATATAAAGAAAGCATCTACATAAAGAAGGATGAAAAAACATTTACATAATATTATGTATAACAACAATATCATGGCATGTATTATTACACTTTTTGAGAATTAAATTTGTTTAAATAATTAATATTTTTTGAGTCTGTGAAATTGTGATTAACTTTTATGGTGTATGCTTAAGAACTATAAATGATTAATATTCATAAATTTGTTAATTAAACATTTATCCGTCGAGTTTTGTTAATTAAAACGTTTATAAGTATTACAAAATATACCACAGGAAACGAACTAATACTTTACAAATAACTACAAAAATATTTTAAAGAAACATGAATTTGCACTGTCTGTCAATCTCTATTAGGGAACATAAATGCACATTCTTTGGGGAATACTTTCTAATTTGTTATTCAATTGTTAATGTTTCAGATCATTTATCATCCACTGTATTATAATAACCAGATTCAAAGTTGTGCAAAAAAACAACAAAACAGATCGTTTACTTTTTAATATACTTTAAATGCACAATGGCATTTAATTTGATGATAATAATTCTATATCTGTATCTTTTAAATCTTGCATAATTATATTTAAATAAGAACAAATGATATAAAAATATCATATAATATTAATTTTAATTATAATTTCAATTACATTTTATTTTATATTAGAAAAAAAACAAAAAAGAATTGCAATATGCATTACGAACACTATAATGATTTTAATATACATTTTGAAATTATATAAAATCTAAAATTAGTATTATGTAATTTTTATCATCATTTTATTGAATTATTTCATTTTCACTATTACCTCATTTGCATTTGCATTTTTGTAATTTCAATTTCAATTAAGTTAAAGCTTAAAGCAGAACCATCGACTCGCAATAAATACAAAGAAGAAATATTTTAATAGTAGTGAAGCTTGATAAAGTAGCAGATATGATATTGCAAAAGACTGCAAAATTCACAAGTGTTTCTCATAACATTTTATAAGTTCGAATTATGGTATTACATAACTTAACTGAAGTCGCGATATCATACAAATTAGGAACATTGTTCTTGACCAAAAGGTACAAATAAAACAAAATAAGCTAATGTTATTATATTATTATAATATATACAATTATATATACAATTATATAGAATATATACAATTATATTCGATACACGGCATAAATAAACACGTATTCGCGTAACTCTGAACTGCGTATTTATTTGTAAATGAATTGAAATTTGCACAAATTGCTACCTTCGTTTGAATTATCGTTCTTGAAAAACTTGCACTGTACATTGTAGATAGAATTTTATTATTGAAGATAGTAACGTCTAAATATCATCGTATTTATTTTCCCTTTATCTTTGTATTTGAAGTATATATTTTCCTTTCCTCTTACAAGCTTTTGGACTTTAAAAGTTATTTGATGCTTTCACCATGCAAAAAAACTTTTAAACTATTTTACAATTTGGTAGACAATGCGAACGTTTTTAAAAAAGCTTCTTTTGTTAATTTTTTTTTTACGCAAGAGTTTAATTCAACATTAAGGGTATGCGATGCAGTCAAATATGGATTATTTATATTTGTAGAAACTCAACAGTTATTTTTTTAAAAAGAACATACCGAATCACTAAATTCACATCAACTGAAAGAAAATAAAACCTCATTCAGTATTATATATAAATTCGACAGGTATATTCCATCAAATTTTATTCATTTTTATACGAAAAGAAATGAAGTTAAATGAATAATAATTTTTAAAGTAAAATAAAAAACAAGCATATAAAATTTAATCAAATTAAATATATTAAAAGTGTAAATAATATTTGTTTTGCTAATTATAAAAATAATTTCATTCTTATAGTTTTACATCTAAATAAATGTGTCTTTGCAGAATAATCATTATTTAAAAATCATAAAATTACTGATCTCATAAAAATTAATTATACATACTTATTAATTGTATTACATTTTATTTACAGGAACATATAAGTACCAAAAAAAAATTATTTAATATTGAAGCCAGTGTTCTTGGAAATGTACTACTTTTATTGGTTCGTAACAATATGTTCAATGAAACGATTCAAGTATTTCATTTGATTCACACATTTACAAAAAGAATAAACAATATAATTCCTGAGGATTTGCTCCGAGAACTTTTATCCGAATGCATAGAGCGAGGTCACATAGAAGCTGCTTTTGTAAGAATTATTTCTAATTAACATTTAAATTATACGTTATTAATTTATTATTGAAATTAAAAAATCGCAGTCTCTTACGAATAAGGCGATCTTTAATAATTATTAAAGGTGTGGTAAATTTTAGTCGAAGAAAGTACCCTTTTATAATCTTCTTTTGAATAGAACTTTTTGCGAATTGCTATATGAGATGATTGCTAAAAAATACAAGTAAAAACAAAATTAAAAAAATAACACAAAATGTTCTAGGTAGATATTTCAGTTTCCAAATTCAAATTGACTTTTAAATAAAATAATAGTTAAAAATACAATTTTTAACACATGAATATATCACACATTAAATGGTACATAATATTTAATGAATTTTTAATGAACTGCGATTGAAGATTTTATGTTATTTTAAATTATAATAAATTACAATTTTAAGTATTAATATTAATATAAAGTTTAAGAAATTGACTGATTTATTAATTCTTTAATTAATGAAACGCAAATCAAATAAAATTAGTTCCTTATTAAGGTTTAATTTTTTTTAATCTGCATTCAGCTATAATATTTTATTACACATTGTAGATTTTAAGCGTTAATAAATTATATCAACAATTATATAAATAATTGCCAAATTTATGTTTTTAATGTGGAAGGTACTCTTTTATCTCCTTTTACTGGCAATACAGGAGCGACGTTCTGTTTCTTCTATAATACAAGATTACTCAGTCTCAAATTAAAATTAATTTTTGTGTTATCTATTTTTGTTCGTTTGTTTTGAAATAATTAGAATTCCACATTTAGACTCTTGTTATACTACTACAGCATGCATTGCACCCAATTTTAATGCTCTAAGTATCAATTTTTATACATTAATATTTAAACATTCTTTATTGATAAACGGAGAACTTAACAAATATAAGAAATCGTCATAATTATATTATTTTAAGTTCAATTTCGAAGTACTTCTTTAAAGGAGAGCTGTTCGAAAAGCAACCTTCATTTGGATGTAAATACAAAGCCTGCATAGAAAACATTTTATTATGTCACGTCTCAAATCTACATATTTTTACTATTTTTCAACATAGTCACTATTTATATTTAAGTATTTGTCATAGCGCTTCACTAATTTACAAATTTCTTCTATATAAAATTCAATCGCCTGGGTACAAAGTCAATCTTTCATGACATTTTCATTGAAAACAAACGTCGTGGTATGCTGACACTGGGTATTGTGTTCTTGAATGGCAATACTCGTAAAATTCAAGAGCTTTTGGAGCAATTCCAACGTTTTTGATCATCCTCTTTATAACTCTGACTTAGTACCAAATCATTACCGTCTTTTCATTGATATAAAGAAGAGGTTTACGTCGTAGCATTTGGATGATTACGAAGAACTTCGAAATGTCGTGAAGAATTAGCTGTGTCCAAACAGCTAAATTTTATGCAGAAGGAATTTGGAAACTGGTAAAGCGGTATTACAAATACTTAAATTTAAATGGTGATTGTGTTGAAAAATAGTAAAAAGCTGTAGGTTTAAGATGTGATATAATAAAATATGTTTTTGATGCAGGCTTTGTATTTATAGTTGAACGGAGATTACTCTCCGAACAGCCTTCATAAGATTATCTAATGTATTGCTTTTTTCTTAGTAACCCTCAGAGATATTGCTTTTTCATATAACTTGCAATTTTGTAAGATGACATTTTTTACAAAGAAAGTTTAAAGTGATATTTTCTGCGACTACAATTTAAGATGACAGCTTTGACTACGAATATTATAGATGTCATTTTATTCATAAGAAGCAGCAATTTAATTATTAACGTTGAAATGAGTCGATTTTCATGAATTATTTTTTACAATATACTATTATTTTATGCAAGATCAACATTAATTGATATAACTATTACAGTATTATTATTCCAATAATTTTACATGATTTTAATATATCTTTTGCTGTCCGTGCATTTTGTAACTTATTTTACATAAATTCTATAATATTTTTGTGTAAATTTCATTTAACGTAAAAAATTATAATTTAATAATATTTTAATATTCTTTATCTTATTATTTTGACAAAATAATTTTCTTTGTATATAAGTATATATACATATCTAGTATTAAAGAATTGTTACAATCATTTTATTAAGATAAAATTCCAAAGAAAAACGTAATAATAACAATAATCCCAACAAATAAAAAAAAGACATTTTACACCACGATGATTTAATAAAATTTTTTACTTAAAATTAGTTTGTTAATGCATTAACTAATTTAATCGTTTTTCAATCAATTGCAGTATACCCTTGAGTATGCAGTGGGTTGTGAATATAACGAATTTGAAACTTTAGGGAAAAGAATGAAAACGTTGCCACTAACGCCCAAAGAAGAGAAATTGTTGAATAGTTTGTTGAACGCAAGAACGATATTGCAAGAAAGAGCGGATACAAAACTTAGTAATGTGTAAATGCACCATGTACATTATATTTTAATAAAAGTATTTATAAAGTTAATAGGAAATTATTAAAACAATTAAAAATAAGATTAAAATTAAATCGTTGACCACCGTTTGCAATTTTAAATGAAATAATTAAAATGAATGTTATGTGCATAACGATAATAAACATTTTTATTACTTTAAATAAGTGCTTTAAGAAGAAACAGTAATCATTTGTAGTTATCTATTAAACATAAACGGCGATAAGTATATTTAAGTTCGTCTATCTTATTTTATAGTTTAAATGCATAATCTTATAAGAGAAAATTGGTTTCATGCTATTTCACAGATCCCCTCGGGAATATTAACGCGCACTCTAGGTTGAATGTAATTTGAAGTTGCTAACCCTAAATTCGAGTGCGTTTAAAAAAACAAATATGATATTAAACATTTCTATCAGTTTATATTTATAGAACTTAATATACACACAGAAAAATTAAAAAAAAAAAAACAAACAAACAAACAGAAACAAAAAAACGTGAAAACAATTTAATGACATAAACTTATATGTAAGTGTACTCGTAAAAATTATTACTTTCATGCTTTTATTTTATTTAATTCTTTAGAATTTAAATCTGTATCAACTGTTAATCATTTACTAACAACTTATTCGGGCATTTATTTAATAAAATTGGCATAAGATAAATCTTGATAGAAAAAATTAATTTTTTTCATTACTGTAATGTCTTACGGTTATATAAAGAAAATGACAAATTATTACTTGCGTTTAAGTATAATGTAATAAAGCATACAACATGCATTTCTGACTTGAATAATTAAATTCATTTTACAATGGTACATGCCATGCAAATTTGCCAAAATGCAACTCCTTTAGATATTGTTAAATTCATTTGGTAAGTTTATCATTTAATAATAGATTATTTTAACACAAAAAATGTATAAGAATATTAAAAATAATTGCCTCTAAACTATTTCAGGTAAATTCGATGATCAGATGCGAACAGTGGCATCGTAAGTGCGGTATTGTTCATTAGAAAGGAATTTAACACGAATTGGTTGATTGGTACTGGTATCAATGTCCTTGTCCCTTGAGCGATTGGTAAATTAAATGGACCGCACATGCTGGAGGGAGGGTCCGAGTATGACCCCTTCGCGTGGCGTTTCAAATACTTATTTCCTGCACTCGTTGTATCACGTCACTGTCCGGGTACAGTTTAAAGTGGCTCAAGCGACAGCGACACTTCGGAGATAATCTCCAGCCATGGAGCCGCAAACGCGTCTCACGCTGGCATTAGTGCGCGAGTTATTTAAGAAAGACGATCCTGACGTGGAAATTGCGAGTTTAAACGAAGAACCGGGCTCGGGTCGTGGTGACAATTATACGTCGATGCTTTACCGGGTTCGAGTCAAGGGCCGCAAGTTTAATAAGAGCAACAGCGAATGGTGCGATTGGGAACGAGCTATTATCTATAAGATTTTACCACAGTCGAGAGAGCGTAGAGAAGCATTCAAAAGTGAATTACTCTTTCGCAATGAAATGGCATTTTATACGTATGTCTGGCCAGCTCTTAATCAGTTGCAACAAAACAATATAGTTTTCGATGGTGTGGCTAAGATCTATGTTGCTAGGTCTGATTTCATTGCCATGGAAGATCTTAGGCAGCGAGGTTTTAAAATGGCGGACAGACGGAAAGGACTTGAATTTGACCGACTGAAAGCAGTACTCAAAGCACTTGCTGGCTTCCACGCTCTCAGTTTAACTCTGAGACAATTGAGGTTTGTGTATGCTTGATGTTTAACATTTTTTTTTATTCTTCAGCGGTCATATCGATGAATCAAAAACGAATATTTTATGAAGTTAATTCAAATAAGTCATTTGTATATATTGACTTTAATAGGCTTTAATAACGTGCAATTTAACGATCAACAATTGCTGTTATTTTAATAAGTATGATATACGGAAAAAACATTCTAATATAATTTATTATTTATTTATTTATAAATGTATACGCATGTTCAAATTAGAACAATGACAGAGAGTGAAAAAATATATAAATGTAATAAAAATATTAATGAACAGTGGGATGTACTTATTAATTGGACGTTGTGAATTATTCGTTTTACAAATGAATAATTTATAAACTTCTGTGTGTATATGTTGTTATTGTAATTTAGTGTTAATATTATTTCAGAGTTTGTATTATGTGTATGCAGTAAATGACTTAGTATTTCATGGTTGTAGTAATAAGAGAAACATTAAATCACAGAATTTCAAAATAATAAAGTTTAAGCAACAATATCACTGATCAATACTTTAAAGGGTAATCACAATAACAAAGAAATAGATTGTTTCAAAAATTTTGTTATAAAATTCAAATAAAACATTGTAACTGTCTAATATAAAAAGTATTAATTTAAATAACAGAATTACTTTTGTACAAAGTAAATTATAAATTGATTCTTCATATAAATTATATCTGATTAAAGAACATCTGCAAATTATGGAAAAAAGTCCATTCTGAAATATCATTAAATAATAAAAATAATTTGTTTATTTAAATAGGAATAAATAAAATAATTTTATTATTAAAATATTATTTTAAATAAATATAAAATGTTTAAATAAATTTAAATAAAAATGTTTTCGCAGGGCCAAAGAAAAGTAGAATTTTATTTTATTCATGCATAATAACAAAAAATATTTTAGTTATTTTTACTAATTTTGTTTATAGTTTATTTATTTTTTATACATATTACCTAATGCAATTTTTCAAATATAAAATAAAGGTTCTTACGCCTTTGATTTTTATTAAGTATATAACTTGTTTTATTATTTTTTGCTGATTTTTTTTCTCTAATTTCAGATATAACTTTCCGATCAAATTTCAGAAATAACAATTTTAATTTTAACTTAGAATAAAAATAAGATTAAAAATTATAGTGACATTTTACTACTATAACTACAATATTAATTTTATTATATTAATCGTTTCTTTATATAAAATTATATTATATATTGAATCTTCTTCCGTTTATCAATTAAAACAAAAAAAATTAACAAATGCTATTTTACAAACAGTGAAGTTTCATTTATTTATTTAAAGAGTAATTATTTTTCCAGTCTTAAAAAACATGAAACTTTCAATCTAAAATCCCATAAGTAAATCTTCTTTTTGCAAAAAAAGTATTTAGTTTACATTAAAGGTGATATTTGTACTGTGTCTATTTAAATTTGTTAAAATGTTAAGAAAATGAACTTCTAAGATATCTTCTAAGTGTCTATTCCAATATAAACAAAATTATTTCTTTCCTTTTTTGTTATAGCACTGTAGTGATTAATATGTAAACTGTTATAAACATTACAATATATATTGTGTATCAGAATTACTTGAACTTCTAATAAAATTGTTAAATATACAAATTCACGAATATTACTTATAAATACCATTATTTATCAAGATAAAGGTTATGATATTCTCTTGCACTATGTATTAAATTTATTACTGAGGTTAATAGATTTGTAAAGATACAATTTTTCACTATAGATAAATGCAATACTGGGGATTGATCTTTATTGATGGAGTTTTAATTGAAAGTTCAAAGTACAGTTGAGAAAGAGAATTGTATTTTTTATTCCAAATGTTTATTTTAAATAAATAAATAATCACACATTTTATATCAAAACTTATTTTTTAATTATTTTTTTAATACAAATAAAATTTTTTAATATTAAGTTTGATTTTTTTTTTTTCTGAAATGAACGTAACAAATATGTAATCAAATGCATTATTAATTAAAGGCCCGATGAATTTGAAAGGCTATCAAACGGTGAAAATGGACAGGGTGTACAAGAGGCTCTGTTTCGTTTAGAAAATGAAGACTGGTATAGACAGTACTACCGCGTAGCGATTAACAACGCAATTACAATGGTCTCCAGTCAACTGCCTGGTGTGGAAGAAAACAGAGAAGAAATATTGAGCAAGCTTCGAGCATTCCTAAACGAGGAGGTTTTTTTTCAAACGATGTGCGAATTAACAGCTGCCAAAGGACCCCTTACTGTCTTTTGCCACGGAGATTGCTGGACAAACAATATTTTATTTCAGGAAGAAATTTCTTCAGATTTAGAAGTCAGTTCTCTGTTCTATTAAACACGCTTTATTGCAATTGTAAAAGGATTAAACAATAAGCGCAAAATTTTCTCATAAATATTTTCCTAAAAGTTAAAGAAATACTGAGTTAGAAGTTCATTTAAAAATAGTCATTCCGCGATTATAAATTATATTTGTAATTTATGTTGTTGAATTGGTTTTAGGAAGTGTACTTGGTTGACTTTCAATTGTCACGAGTTGGCTCCTTGGCTCTTGATTTAACAAATCTTTTGTACTGTTGTACAAGTGGAAAAATTCGACGAGTGCATATGACAGATCTGTTACGACATTACCATGTTCATTTGATGTCTGCGCTGAAAACGCTTAATCCATCGGGATCATACTCCAAAGATTCGGATTTGATGTGGAATTTGTAAGTTTAATTTTGAACATCTACACGTTTAATATATTTATTTCAATTAAAATGTATTGGAAATTACAGAGTGATCAAATTTGATTAGTGAAATAAAATTAATTAGATAAACAAACTTTTAGATTTCTGAAGAGAAAGTGTGTTTACATAATTAACTTATAAAAATATAATTAAGTCTCATTCTTTTCAATATAGTTTGTTTCAAAATACAGAAATAATTGATAAAAATAACACATACGACCAAATAGTATTCCTTATCAACAGTTTGCCCACATAGAAAAATTATTTGAAATTATTTGAACAATTATAGTTTTTACATTAAATATAGGTACCATTGGGGATGATATCAAGTTAATCAATATTGAAAAAATGTCTAAAAATATCATCGACTTTACGTGCAATTGATTAGTTCTAGTTATTTATTAATTACTCACTTGAATGTTAATTTTTTACCATAATTTTATTTTTATAAATATTCGCTTTAAAAAAATTATAAAAACATTCATTTCAAATCATTAAATAAATACATGTGGTATAATGAAACAGGTAATAAATTTAATTCTGAACGTACACTAAGAGAAAAATACATATATGTACGAGGATGGATCAGAAAGTAACGCAAAATATTTTTATTATAAAAAGTTTAATAATTATTATTGCAAATAAATTGAAAATTTTCTAATTTACTGTATAGTTACCAATTTTCTCAACGCATTTCTCTCATCGTGATACCAGTTTCATAATACTCTGTTCATGAAGATCTGTTCGGCTGGAGGGTAACCATTTACTGCTCGCTATTTAATTTTTGCATCTAATGCAATTGGCTTTGAAAATTGCAAACCACTTGAAGACATTGCTACAGTCGATACAGTCGTCCCTATACACATCATGCACGTCCCTGTGAATTTCACTCGGCTCATGGCCCGTAGTCCATAAAAAGCCCACTTCATCTCGTTGCTCTCCACGAGTGCGCTCAGTAATACGCGCGCCATCTCTCTTGCAGAGTTTGCTCCTCTCTCACCGAAGTTGCACACGACTACGAAATAGCGTTTGCAATGAAGTTTTTCGAATCACGCCTTGCTGAAATGTCCACACCTCATCTGCAGTACCAACGTGGAAAACACTATTTTGCTCCTTTTCGCTCCAGAATCATCACTTCTTCTTTCATCCGCGTTTCAAATCTGATTCATTCCGATTTACCGGCAAGGGTTTGTTTGCCCGCAAACCCGACTACGTGCCGTC